>JAATLQ010038378.1:0-97395 GCA_013421005.1 Heliconius erato x Heliconius himera | reverse complement strand
AAAGGACAGTAAGCATGAGCACACCAAGAGAGCCCAACGATTTCCACGCTTCGATCGGAATGTCGTCAGGTCCCACCGCTTTTCCGTTCTTCATGCGTCGAAGACAATTACGAGTTTCGTCAAGGGTTATCGGGGCAATAAGTCCGAGGTTAGGGGGTGGGTCGTGATGAAGACTGCATGGGTGCTGAGTATTCAGCAACTCCTGGAAGTAGCTTCTCCACCTCTCCTTCACAGAGGCAGTTTGTAAATGAACTTCTGCCCCTCCACAGTTTCAAGTTTGTCATACAGTGGTGACAAACTCTCACTGCGGGCTCTGGCTACAGCTCTTTTACTGGCACGTTTAGCTGCAATGTACTCCAGTCTGTCTTTAGGAGAGTTGGATTGTTGCCAACTCTCCTGAAGACAGACTGGAGTACAAGGAAAAAACTCTAGATTGTATGATTATAAAATAGACCGAGATTTAGGATTCTCCAATGTAATTTGACACCTTCTCAAGCAGCTATATAGTGCTTGCAATTTCTCAATATATAGATATATGTGGAGTATTATATAACCTATGTTTTAACTCCAAATTTTTGTGGAATCGGAATGTATGTCTGTAACATTTTGTGATCTTTTTTTACTTTTTAGAAAATGTACGTGACTTTTATAAAGTTTGAATTAGTAAAAAAGTTTTGTCTGCGAAGTTATTATTAGTTTGAGAACTAATTTAATTAAATTAACAACATTGTAAATTAGAGAAAGGAGAGGAATGTATGTCTGTAACGGTTTACGTAGACAGATGTAAAATAATTAAACATTTTTCTATTAAATATGCCAATTTTTGTGAGTAAAATCAAATCAATTCCCAAATTACTATTAAATACATCAATTAGGAATTATTTAATATAGATTAGTTTATTCAAGATAGGTTTCTGATATTCCTATTAAAAGTTCATTAGAGATGTTTGTTATCTTCGCCGGGTGCTTTTCCTCTTTTCTGCGATTTGATAGCTTTAATAACTTCATCTTTCAATATATCAGGAACTGATTCTTCTTGGGTACTCCTAACTATTTCACTACTCGTAATTGATGTACCTTGTTCATCATGATAAAGATCGGGTCGGGAAGATCAGGATTGCGATAGAAATTGGTTGGAGTATTTAGTTTCCTTTAAATTTATATTTTTTAGTTTTGTGATGTGTTACGTAAGGAATCCATTTTGAATGTTCTTGAAGTTCGTTCCACGTACTCTTGATTCCACCTAATTTTGTTATGTGGAATTGTTATTAGTATTATTATTAGTTACTTACTTTGTTTTTTGTGTATTTCTGTATTTCTTTATTTCAGTGTATATGTCTTTACTTATTTTAATTATGTGTTGGCTATTATTCTTCCTGTTTTTAAATAAAAGCGCTCTTTGGTTTCTTAATCTTCTTGCTTCAGGTCCTATTCTGTCTTTAAGTGGTTTGTCTTTTTCTATAATATTATTAGTTCTTTTTATTTATTTTTCTAAAGTACCATATTTCTCTTTGATTGCTTTTAGTTCACTTATTAGCGTTAACTTAGTTAGTAGGAATTCTAGAACATGACTTGGTAATGGTAGTGTTATTGGTTGTTTAGTATTTTTTATATGTTTCCTAGAACTTTTATGTCCATTAAAGTGTAATTGACTTAGGAGTAATCTGTGATCCATAAAATAGTAAAATTTGTTAAGGACGTTCAGGAAAAGTTTCAGTTTATTTATAGGTATGAAATCTATCTCATTTCTTATTTGGCCGTTAAAAGATACCCACGTCTATCTTCTTTTATGTTTTCTTTGCGCGTCCGATTATTTTATCTTCATTCTTTCCTCGTTGGCCAATTTGGCTATTAAAATCTCCCAAAAAAATATTGATGCTGTACATGGTCTCCATTGTTTCAGTTAGGTTTTCGTAAAAGTTATTTTTAATTTTCTTTTTCGCTACTTCAGTAGGAGCATATGCAAGCAACTTGGACTATCAACGTCGACTGTTTGTGACCAGGAAGTATAATGTTTAAGACAGCTATCCTGTCTGAAACTCCTTTAAAACTTATTATGTTCTTTTTTTAGATATTTTTTAACTAAGAAGCCCACACCGTATATTCCTGGTGTTTCATTTTTATAATATAAATTGAATTCCTTATGCTCTTCGATATTTTTTGCCGATCTCCGTACACCACTTATGCCAAGAATATACCAATTAATGTTGTTTAACGCTTCTTCGAGTTCTAATAAGCATTCGTTTGACTTTAATGATCTTGTATTCAATGTTACGATGTGAAATCTCCTTTTCTTGGGGGTTATTTATTATTATTATTACAAATGTTTATACTACATGGTTTGACAGCACTTAGTCCATTCAAATAATGCCATATATGCTTATTGAAAATATGGTATTTTAGATTAATCATAATTAATAACATAACAAAAAGTTATCCAAAAATTCTATATATACAAAATTATATATACTCTTTATAGCACTTCTCAAATAACCACTTTTGCTTACTACTTTATAGGCATTGCTCCTCAGAACTAACTATTACGTTTATTTTCATATAGTATTTCATAGTATTGTTGTATTTGTGTTTCACTACTGGTTTTGTATAAATATTTATTGTATGTTACGATCCTGGAGAGGAAGTGAAAGCCCATATAGCGTTAGAAGCGTTACTAAAGGAATTCTATTTATTGGAGTACGTAGATTTAGGTACCTACGTATCTACAGAACCGCCGGATCAGTAATATTTCAAGACCGATGGTGTGCGCACGTCACACCCTACGGCAATAAGCGGTTCAGTTATTTCTACTGTTTGGTGAAGGCTATTATTAGATAGATACATTTACGTATCTATTCATTTGAGATAATCAACATTTTGTAATCTTTTTTACTTTTTAGAAAATGGACGTGACTTTTATAAAGTTTCAATTAGTAAAAAAGTTTTATCTGCGAAGTTATTATTAGTTTGAGAACTAATTTAATTTAATTAACGACATTGTAAATTGGAGAAAGGAGAGAATAAAAAACATTGTTTAATACGAATAAAATGAAAAATTTGCGGTAAGTGAAAAATGTTATCTTACTGTTATCGAAAAAGCTTCAGTACCTATTTCAGTACATATAACAATATGTACGGAAAAATTTAAGTTTTTTCGAAATTCTTTCATGATTGAGCATAATTATTTATAAGCTTCACGCTGTAATCCGCATACAGTAGAGTAGGTAGAGGGAACCTAGTGTTAAGACACTCCGTTCCACACTTTTCACCGATTTTTTCGAGAAATTGTGTGTGCGCAAGGCTTTTGCCTTGTTGCCGGAGTGAAGAAATATTTTTTTTTTTTCAATTATTTTGCATATTATATATTTAGTTCCTCGTATCATATCGATCTCTATTTATCTGCATTTTACCTACATAGTACCCACAGCATAGTTAATATCTTAACGTATTTACTAATAAATAGTAAAAGAATTAGACAATTCAACTGGAGGGCCAATATTATTTTAGTTTTACCCCTAATTTACATTTCTGTGAACTTTAACCAACAGAAACAAACAAATTCATCTATAAGTTTGAAACTTTGTGTAAATAACAATGGACACTATATAAATTTCTTTCTTTTAATTTATTTCTAGATATTTTGAATCGTACTATATATACTAATATTACATTAATTAAATCGTTACATATACGTCTCAATATTAAATTTTTGTCTTTATCCAGTAGACATCTTTGCTCTTTCAGATAAGTATAAAATATTGAAATATTCATATAAATCTGTCCAATTCCTAAACTTTATAATTTTGAAATGAATTTCGTGCTATTTACTATTGTAGTTTTAAAACAATTTTTATATGTAATAGGCCAGTTTATCAATATATTATGCACAAGAAAAAATCTATTTATACAATAAGATACTTTGCATGCATATAACACTGTATGTATGTTTACATATATTATTAAAATCGGTATTTTTAGAAAAGAAATTTGAAATTTAATATAATAATTTAAAAAATAATATTATTTATTTTTGTTAGCTTTACGCTGTATCTTGTATATAGCAGGGTAGGCAGAGGTGATAGAGTGTTAATATAATCCGTATCCAACTTTCCTCCGACTTCTCGAGGCAATGGTATTTGAGAAGCGGAACTTAACAGCGTGCTTTGTCTTGTTACCAGAGCAAGTAAATGAAAATATTAAAGATTTTATTCCCCCGAAGGGATATCGAACCCACGACCATCGAGTTACACGCATGTGCCACTGCACCACGACGGCCTCACAAAATTTTACTATACATATATAAAGAGGTCGTCGTATAATGACCATAATATAATAAAAGGAAAAAAAGCTTATGATAGTGTGTAACGTTTTCTTACTATAAGGTAGGATGTTACTTCACTTAATTAAAACAGTTCTATGTAGTTCCGTAAATTCATTTGGGACTACCATACTGTTTGATTTATTTTACATATACGTCGTACTTAATTAAATACTTGTATATTGAAAATCTAATCTCGACTTCTATTATATCAGTTATATTATACACTATTTTAGAAATAGGATGTAAATTTTTTGTTGTATATTTAAAAAATATTTATATAAGTTAGGGGAAATATAAAAATAAATATCAAAAATATGCTACTATTTTATAGGTACCTACCGCTTACCTATTACTTATTGCCCAAAGAAAAGGACGAAAAAATCCTATGAATTTTATACAGAAACAGCGGGATTGTCACAAGAATGTAATAAAGTTACATTAAACCTAATATGTATATACAAAAATATATGTTATATCAGTGGCCGACCGCAACTTCGCTATCGGGGACTTTATCAAACTACGGATTTATCCCATCCCACTTTCATTTGCGACTCGCTATGATTGAAACTTGTGGAAAATAGATAAAGAAAATCTTGTGTCTGAGACACTCTGCTCTCTGTTTTTCACGCATTTTTAAAAGCGTGTTGAGTTACTACTGAATGTCATACTTTGTTTTATGGGATTATAGAAATTATAATTTGAATAATTATTTTCTGCATCGATGATCGAATTTTCAAGCAGCGTTTTATCATTTCTTATACTTGGCTTATACATAGCTACTAATATAATTGTTCATTAGATATTCCAGATCATTATTTTGATATATCTATCGATAAATACTTATGACGCTAAAGTTCCCTAAAATAGGGGTCAATTCAGTAATTCTTATTATCAGCATCATGTCTTCAATTTTTCAATAGAAAATGCTTATCGTACTGAACAAACAACCTTTGATAAAGCGGTCTTTCGTTCTTTTTTATATTTTAGCTAAACTGTAATGATTGTTCATCAGATTTTCCAGATCACCAATTTTTATTTATCTTTGGAAAATGCGAAATCAGCGCTCAACAAGTTTTGTAAAGGTCGCATTTACTTGTTTCTTATAGTTAAGCTGGAGTATCGTGCCTTTAGGTGTATTAGTATTCAAAATGAAAAAAGCCTAAGTCCTAATAACTATGCTAAAAAACTTTAATTCAAATCCGTCCAGTACGGCGAAGATATACGTGTACGAACAGACAAACATTTAAAAATCATAGACTCTCCCTTAATTTATATAAACTCTTACTACTGCACTAACTACATTATTTTTTCGGCATTGAAAAATGAATTATCATTTTTTATGCCAATATCTTATGTACCAAGTAATGATTTAGAAGTTTTAATACTGTAGCTCTTAAGGGACTTCGATATCGTTTAAAACCTAACATTTGTTCTGTTCTGTTCTTTATTTATAGCGTTTCGAACGAGCATCAAATATTTTTCCATGCTATCGTGGAAAGATATGTTAAAATCATTTTAGCGATATTCCTACTTCTTTCAATTGTTCCCAATTTACATTAATATATAACTTCGACAAACTTAATTATTTTTGCAATTTATATTCACGTATTTAAATTAAGTAGATATTAAACGTTTTACGTCCAAAACATTTTTAAATAACTTATTATTGTAAGTTTAATGCAATTCTATAACAATTTACCTATAGTTTATTCTTCAAAATATGAAAATGAAATATATAAAATGTTTTATTTTCATATTTTAATTATTTACTACAAAAATAATTACATATCACAGCGTTCAGCGGCGTTGAGTTCTGCCACTCAAAACGCAATGCCTCCAGAATTCGGCAGAAAGTGGGGAATAGAGTGTCTTAACACTAGGTTCCTTGTGCCTTCCCTGCTGTGTGCGGGATACAGCGTGAAGCTGATTTTTTTTTATCACAACGTACGTCAACAGATATCGTATACGCATTGTCTCTAAAACTTCAACTTAAACCACAAGTTTAAAATTATAGGTACAACTAACAACTTATATATATTATATATACAAACGTACAAACATACATACGACGTATGTATGTATATTAGTACGTATGCCTATTTCCAATACAAATAGCTTTCCATCCACAACCCGCAGTGCCACTGTGAGCTCGGCGTGAATGCAATTATAGAAGCACTTTGCCCCCAGACGTCGACCATCTGAAACTTTTAAAGTAATCAATAACGTAAATACAAGTTCAATTATTTTGTAACACCTCTAACTTTGTAATATTATTGTTATAAATCAGCTTCACGCTGCATCCCGCAAACAGCAGGGTAGGCAGAGGGAACCTAGTGTTAAAACACTCCGTTTCCCTACTTTCTGCCGAATTCTGGAGGCATTGCGTTTTGAGCTTAACCTCGACACCAGAGTGAAGAAATGGAAATATAAATTTAAGTAAATATTTCCTCTCCTCGAGTGGGGATCGAACCCACAACCAGTCCGTTTTACAGTCACACCTCGTGCCGCTGCGCCACGATTGGCCTCAATGTTATCCTTATATTATCAATATTTAGTTTAATATTTAAAAATATTTTATATTCCAAATATATTTTTCCGCATTTAACAGAAACTAGTGTTGGGACACTCGTTTCTCCACTGATCTCTCGAATTCGGGATATCGTGAGTTTAGGGGCGAGTTAATCGTTGCATTTACTACAGCGGCGAGAAAATTTAAATAATTATTTTTATTGTGAGAAGATTGATTCACAACTATCAATCAATTATCAATCAGACGGTTTCCCATTGCGCTACGATAACCTTTACAAATATTTTACTTTATTAATCAATTGAGTAGAGGCCGTCGTGGCGTAGCCGCAAGCGTGTGACTCGACCGTTTGTAGGTTCGATTCCCACTCGGGAGAATGCAATATTTTGGTAATACTTTGTTTTCTTCGCTCTGGTAACAAGGTAAAGCGCGGCGGAAAGTGGGAAACGGAAGTTTCTTAATGGGACACTAGGTAGTCTCCAGGCTCACTTATGCCTGCCCTGCGAGATATAGCGTGAAGCTAATAAAATTTATGCTTGTCTTATATTGGTAATTACAAATGAACAAGAAAAAATATACATCATTATTTAGAAAACGTATAAAAAATTGTACGTAGCGGGATTCGAACCCGCACCTGCAACAGGTCGGTTTTCAGAAGGCTCGAGTTAATTATGTAGTATTTTTCTTTCCTAATTCTTAATTTTTCTTTCCTGTGGAATAACAGATTAAAAATGTAAAAAATATACATATATTAATACCAGAAACACAACACTATATGCAGCATATATTGTTTTCAAAGTTTACCAATTTTATCAATTCCCTTGTGTTTGCATTAGAATAAGCGTATACTATAAAAGTTCGACGAATGTAGGGCGAAGCTATTTGACACAATTGTGCGAGTATGGGTTTTTCCTTGCTATATTCATTTCAGTCCGTAAGAAATTTTACTGCATCATTTTGTGCTTATTCTACTGTGTTGAATTTAATTGATCTTCAATTGAGCATCGAGCAATTATTTATTATGTAGTTAGTAGTAGTTGAGGCTAGGCGCAGTGTGACTGTAAAATCGATTGGTTGTGGGTTCGATCCTCACTCGAGAATATTCAATATTTATTTTCATGTATATTTTCATTTCTTCGCTATGGTGTCGAGAGAAAAGCGCAGCGTCGAGTTTCGCCACTCAACACGCAATGCCTCCAGAACTCGGGGGAAAGTGGGGAACGGAGTGTCTTAACACTAGGGAGTAGAGGGAACTCTACCTACCCTGCTGTGTGCGGGATACAACGTGAAGGATTTGATTTTTTTATATATAGTAAAAAAATGGTTATGTTTTATATTACTAAGATTTCGTTTTATCTTGTTAGGATCAAAATAATACGACATACTAGTAAGCTTCTTAGCACTAACACGTTATTCCTTCATATTATACCACAATATATATTATTTGCATTTACTAGATATAAGTTATGATTTTGCTTTGCATTTCTATTTATGTTGTACAGTTAAAGTATACATAAATAAATAAATTATTATAAAGAAAATTTGAGGTCAGTCTAGTTAGTGCGACTATAAATACGACCGGTTGCTGGTTCAATTCCTACTCGAAGAAATGAAATATTTAATATTTTCATTTCATTACTCCTTTTACAAGGCAAAGCGCGGCATTGAGTTTTGCCACTCAACACACAATGCTTCCAGAATTCAAGGGAAAGTGTGGGAAGTGTCTTAATGGGACCGGTGTGCCCTAACATTAGGTTCCCAGGTTACCCTTCCCTTCTATTTGCGGGATAGAGTGTAAAGCTACAAAAAAAATAAGTAAATAAATAAATCAGCTTCACACTGTAAAAAAGTAAATTCACAGATATTTGTCGCTTACGTCATTAGCGTTTGACGGCGAGGTAGAATTACATACTGTATCTATTTGCGATATCACAAGTTTATATCACATATCGATAAAAACAACAGCGATTGATAGTAACAAAATGAGCTAATTTTGTTTTTGTACGTTACAAGTAAATATACTATAACGAATCTTTTAATTCTTTTATTGTCGTTTAATAATCTAAATTATAGGTAATCATTACTATATTATATAGAGTTTAAATTGTCACACGCAATGTATTAAAAAAATCTGCGAAAGTGGGAAACGGAGTGTCTTAACACTAGGTTCAATCGGCCTACCCTGCTCTGTGCGGGATACAGCGTCAAGCTGTCTAATCTAAATTCATTGGAGTCTTTTATGACGAATTTTGTATTTGTTAACTGATGATTCTTAATTTAAGAATGCTAATAGTATTTACGTCCAATATAAACTTTTACGAAGCGAGTACCTATTAATTTCCAACGATCGCCTTAACTAAACGTAAAGTCGAAATTAGTTAACATAAATCGAATGATTGCTTCTGAATTTTAATTACAAGAAAATCAATCACATCTTGTTGAGTGTGAATACATAAGCTAATTTAATTTTAAAATGTATTAATAAAATTTAATTGAATTTAAACGCAGTGGTTGTGGGTTGGATTCCCATTTGGGGGAACGAAATATTTAATATTTTTATTTCTTCGCTCTGATCGCGAGGCAAAGCGTAGCGTTAAGCTGCTGCTACTCAACATGTAATGCCTCGAGAATTCGGTGGAGAGTGGCGAACGAAAGTGTCTTAATAGGAGTGAAGTGAAGTAGGTTCCCAGGTTCCCGCTGCCTACCATGCTATGCGCACCGTACGATACAGCGTGAAGCAAAAATTTAATTATTACAAATATATTTTAACGTAACAAATGATTGCAAAAAAAACCTATTAAAGTCGGAAATAAAACAGTCCAATTACCGACATGCTAATTTAAGGTATGAGACTTTGTATAATCTAATAGTAATTAGGATAAGTACCTAAAAGACTATAAGGCCAGTCATGGCGCAGGGGCACAAAGTGTGACTGTAAAACCGACTGGTTGTGGGTTCGATCCCCACTAGAGGAGATGAAATATTTATTTAAATTTATGTTTCCATTTCTTCGTTCTAGTGTCGAGGCAAAGTGCGGCGTTGAGTTCTGCCACTCAACACGCAACGCCTCCAGAATTCGGCAGAAAGTGAGGAACGGAGTGTCTTAACACTAGGTTCCCTCTGCCTACCCTGCCGTGTGCGGGATACAGCGTGAAGCTGATTTCATTTGATTTTGACCTAAAAGACTGTTTAACATTAAATGACTAACAGAAATTAAACGTTATATTGATATATTTTATATTAGTTTTGTTATGTATTTGTAAAGTTTTGTATGAAACTTTCCTAGTAAACCTCAATCAATAGCTTGTCACTAACACGAAAACCGCGTATTCTTAGTATTCACAATATAAAATATTATAGACACGTTTATGTGAGTATTGTTACATAATGTTGTCTGTCAATGTAAAAATTTAAGTATGATATCGAAATACCCATACGTTTATCTGTATTCTGTAGGTACATTACCAAAGTTGGGCTGGGTGGGTCGAGTCCACCTCAGAATAGTTCTGTGCCCAACCCAGAAATTTTAATTTAATATTAAAAAAAACTTAAAACTTCAAAAAATTACATTTACATGAACATACATATCTGTTCAATGCTAAAGCTGCTCCAAGAAAATATTCCTAAGTACGCCCATAGGTTAAAAGAAAAAAGAAAATCTGAGGGCCTATTAGAAACAGAACGGGTTTTCAGATTAAATATAATATTTCTCAGCTTCACGCTGTATCCCGCACACTGCAGCGTAGGCAGAGAGAACCTAGTGTTAAGACCCGTTCCCTACTTTCTGCCGAATTTTGGAGGCATTGCGTGTTGAGTGGCAGAATTCATCGCCGCGCTTGTCCTCGACACCAGAACGAAGAAATGGAAATATAAATTTAAGTAAATATTTCATCTCCTCGAGTGAGGATCGGACCCACAATCAGTCGGTTTTACAGTCACACTTTGTGCCCCTGCGCCACGACTGGCCTCGATTAAATAAAAAAATATATATATATACTACATACTACAAACATTATTTGGGGCATAGAGTAGCAAAATAGTAAATACCAACAAGTGTCCACACAAAAATTTATAGCAACGCCAGTATCGACTATGTAAATAATCGAATACCAATCCAATCGTATCGTATATGAAATAAAACCGGCACGCATATAAACTGTTACTCGGGTTCCGCGCGATAAACCGTCCAGCCACAAACAAATTTAACGGTGACGCCATTGTAGATAGATTGACTGATCGTTTCCCTATTTACCAATGCTATTTCAATGATATGTATGTATTGAAAAATTAATCAGCTTCACGCTGTATCCCGCACACAGCAGGGTAGGCAGAGGGAACCTAGTGTTAAGACACATCGTTCCCCACTTTCCGCAGAGTTCTGAAGGCATTGCGTGTTGAGTGGCGGAGTTCAACGCTTTTGCCTCGACACCAGAGCGAAGAAATGAAAATATAAATGTAAGTAAATATTTTATCTCCTCGAGTGGGGATCGAACCCACAACCAGTCGATGAAGCAGTCGCACTTTGTTCGCCTGCGCCACGACCTCATTGAAAAATTTATAGCAATATTTACTTTTATATATCTATCAAAATTCGAAGAAAATTCAATTTTTAGAATATAACAATTCATTTTGAAGCTGTATTATGAATTGATTCACTCAAGGAAATAGTTACCTATTAAGAAAACGTATAAAAATTTTGAACGTAGCGGAATTTGAACACGCGCCTCTTTGGAAACAGTAGCAGAGATGCTAGCAACACAAATATGTTGTAACAAGCATGTAAGAATTGTGACGTAGCTCGATGAGAACGTATGGCTTGGTTGGTCAGAGTGTTTCGACGGTTTCCAAAGAGGCGCAGGTTCAAATCCCGCTACGTTTAAAGTTTTTATACGTTTTCTTAATAAATATATTTTTTCTTAAGTGTGGAATAACACTTTAAGAATGTAAAAAAATCTAAATAGTTTTCATTTTCCCGTTCCCGTAACTGAGTTGTGGGGTGGAAAATGTATAACGGAGTGTTCGTATACTGTGTTCTAGGAACTTTGCCTGCTACGAGTACTTGTTGTAAGTTTCAGTCACAACGGGTGGTATATCGAAGTAGAATGGCAAGGGCGATAAAATCCGCGCAAACGAGGCTGCGGACACTACTTATAAAAAAAAGAAAAAGAAAGAAATATTATTTATCTGTACAATATTTTGCCATCAGAAACTGTGACAAATACGCAAGAAGACACTTATTATTTGGAACTGTGTTGAAACTACAAGATACTATGCCATATACATTTTTTGTACCTTGTTTATATAAAGAGAATATATATATTGATAATAATATTATCAAAACTAGAAGAAAATAAATAAATATTAACATAACATAAGGCATATTTGAGGCCAGTCGTGGCGCTGAGGCACGAAGTGTGACTGTAAAACCGACTGGTTGTGGTTCGATCCCCACTCGAGGAGATTTATTTAAATTAATATTTCCATTTTGTTCGCTCTGGTTGGCTGGCTGGCTGGCTCGAGGCTAACCGCGTTGAGTTCTGCCACTCAACACGCATTGCCTCTAGAATTCGGCAGAAAATGGGGAACGGAGTGTCTTAACAGTAGTTTCCCTCTGCCTACCCTGCTGTGTGCGGGATACAGCGTGAAGCTGATAAAAAAAATAACATTAGAGTAATATTTCATTAAGCTGTTATTGTCAAAAAGAAGACGATTTTAATCATATACTTGCCAGGCCATAAGATATTGACCTCGTTCATTTTATGGGGTGGATATAATCGTAAAACACGCTCTGCGGATAGAAGGTTTATTCTTAAAATCAAATCTGCAAAAAAAATACTATTGTCGTTGCGTACTTACTTTTTACTAGCTTTTTGTAACCTCGGCAACATGTAATTTAAAATTCTAAAAAATCAATAAAATACAAATTAAATTATCAATAACATTAATATTTAATTTCAGCTTCACGCTGTATCCCGCACTCTGCAGGGTAAGCAGAGGGAACCTAGTGTTAAGACATTCGGTTCCCCACTTTCTGCCGAATTCTGGAGGTTGTCCGCGCTTGTCCTCGACACCAGAGCGAAGAAATGGAAATATACATTTAAGTAAATTTTTAATCTCCTCGAACCCACAACCAGTCGGTTTTACAGTCACACTTTGTGCCCCTGCGCCACGACTGGCCTCCTTTCACAGATCTTTCATCTTTGGGTCCCCAATGATTCGAATGGCTTTAATTTTATGCGATCAAATGGTTTAAGCTGATACTGGGGTGCACCAGCCCAGAGATGAAAACCAAGTATGGACCAAGATGTCATTTCCTATGCGTAATGGAATGGAAGGGAAAGTTGCCAAGTGCAGCTTTTGAGAGAGCTCAAAATTGATGAGTTCCGGACGGGTCGTTCTCTCAAGTAGCTCCCCAGAATTCGACGGGCGGCCTGAGTTTGAAGACTCAGAGAGGGATTCTACAACACCAGAGGTGCTGGTACACTCCTGGGGAATCACTTAATGCGAACCGCAGTGGCAAAAGCCACTATTTCGAGTCAATTTTAAATGCAGAGTTTAGTAATAATTCGGTCAGGTCTGGCATTAGCATTGCTGGCGACGTGACTCTCACACACGTTCTTTAGTCGCCTCTTACGAAACCATCAGTACCAGGGTGATCCTATTCTAGGCCGGGATCACACGGCGTAAACGCGTAAATATTTTCATTTCTTCACCTCTGGCACCAAGGCAAAAGGTAGGCGTTGAGTTCCGCCACTCAACACACAATGCTTCGAAAAAATTGGTGGAAAGTGGGGAACAAATTGTATTAACACTAGATTTCCTCTGCCTACCCTGCTATAATGCAGGATAAGCGTGTAGCTTTATATAATACATATTTGGTACATTTTCAAATTGTAGCTAATTCTGCAATGAATAAACGTAACTTACTTATGATCTGTTTTTTATTGTTTATTTCTCTATTTGATTATTATATGGATGGAAATTTTATCGAACATAATATAACACTCTAGGCAACAGGTTCATCCCCTTTTGAAGGACAGAGTGTCTTGATACTAGGTTTTCTCTCTCTACCTACATTGAGATATAATGATCATCATTTGACTTTTTCTTCTTGTATTTGTTACAGGTGAAACTATATTTTTAACTTGCGACAATGGGTCGCGGCACCGGAGGTCTGGAAACAAATGGAGAACTTCGAATATTATTGGTAGTGACCGTAGTAATCGGCTTGTTGCTCATGATGTCTCTACTCTTGTGCTACGCATGTGTTCTCAAGCGGCTCTGTTGTGGTACTCCAAGGGAGAGAGCAAAAAACTTAGCGTGTGCTAGAAGAACTGAAAGCTTCCCCATGGGAGACGTCACGTTAATCTCTCAACCAACAGAAAGCGAACGCGTTTAAATATAGATATGAGAAAATTAATAATGTAAAAACGTAATATATCAAATATATACATATTGTATAATTATTATGTTATTATTAATTTATTTATACCACTATATATTATATTGAATATACACAGACATTTATACTTATTAACAAAATGGCTGAGGCCAGTCGTGCCGCAGCGGCACGAAGTGTGACTGTAAAACCGACCAGTTGTGGGTTCGATCCCCACTCGAGGAGATGAAATATTTATTTTAATTTATATTTCCATTTCTTCGCTCTGGTGTCGAGGTTAAGCGCGGCGTTGAGTTCTGCCACTCAACACGCAATGTCTCCAGAATTCGCCAGAAAGTGGGGAACGGGAGTGTCTTAACACTAGGTTCCTTCTGCCTATTCTGATGTGTATTTATATGTTGGATAATATACTACAATATGTGTTAAGTTATGCAAAATTAAGATTTAAAGCAGTCATTTCACAAAATTTTTATTCATTATGAATGATAAAGACTAGTATATGTTGAGTGTTGTATTTGTCAGACACCGATGCCTTTTTCTGTAAAATTTGTAAAACCTATAACTATCAACAGTCCAATATGTTTAAGCTGTGTGAAAATAATATGAGTACTCGTTCATAATTGAAGATAGGAGGGAATGAAAACGATATGTCGTATTTTTTGATTTTCGCTTTTCTATGCACAAATGATGGTGCTATGTGCAAAAAAACAATTTGAGACCGTAAATCGACCAAGTCTGTAGCTATTTAAAACGTCACTAATTGATAAAGGTGTCAAGCACACATTTTTTAATATCAATTTTCGAAATTTCAAATGTTTGATTTTCTCAAAATCAGAATTATTTCTTTAATTACAAACAATAGGGGACACAGACGTGTTATCAGTTCTTATAACACTTCTGTGCCCATTTTAAATTTAAAATTGACATAAGTTATAAATGAGACATCTCAAACAGGTGTTTCAATATTTAGGAAATATATATAATTAATTTTAGTAATCCTTATATATTTATTGCTTCATGAAAATTTCTATAACTAGCAATCACCTGCAGCTTCCTTTGAGCCAGACGTAAAATGGAAATAACTAAGAGTTATGACACATTCTTAATGTACGAAGTAATTCAAGTACATCGAAAGTATTAACGTGATATAACAAAGCTTTCCTAGATAAATATGCTGTTAAACACAAAAATACGATTTTAATTCGAACCAGTAATTTCTGAGATTAGTGATTTCAACCAAACAAACATTACATGAGATTGCGTGTTGAGAGCGGTACTCAACGCCGCGCTTTGTCTTCTTACGAGAAAAAGATTCCCCTAGAGAGAATTGATCCCACAACAAGAGGCGTTTAAAAATCAGACTCAATGCTGTTGCGCTACGACAGCCACGACTGTGATTACTTCCTAAATTGTGCGTAAAATCTTTGACAAAAGATTTTTTGAGTACAAAATATCAAAGAAAGATTAGTTATATAATATAATGCATATCACGTATTTATAGATCAAATAAAACCGTATAATAAAAGAATGTAAGAGTACATACCTATATTTCGTTTGTTAATAATTTGAATTATGTTATCGTCTCAAATAAATTTCATATTTCTGTTGGCGTTTCAACATAATTAAATAAATTAAATCAGCTTCACGCTGTATCTCGCACACAGCAGGGTAGGCAGAGGGAACCTAGTGTTAAGACACTCCGTTCCACACTTTCTGCCGAATTCTGGAGGCAAATATTTTATCTCTTCGAGAGGGGATCGAACCCACAGCCAGTCGATTTTACAGTCACACTTCGTGCCGCTGCGCCGTGGCGCAGACTAGTCATGACTGTCCTCAACTAATAAACTTCAACATAATATTATTTTTATATTTCCAGTTACTACTAGCAATCAATATTTTTAAATGAAAATTAATTGACATTAGGTTATGCTTATCCTGCTGTATGCAGGATACGGCGTCAAGCTTTGAAAAGGTAGAGAAAGAATAATACAAAGAAATAAAAGATATCTATTACGGCAATACAAGTGAGTAGGTATATTTGAAATGAAAGGGAAGGCAAGGGAATTTCCATTATAATCGTAAAATAAATAACTGCGAACTCGCATTAAACTTATCTGAAACTCCAATACTATTAAACTGTTCAAAACTTTGGTTGTTCTACAAAAGTTTCTGCTCGACTATAGAAAACTAAAATAGATAATTATTTTTAGTCTGTAGACATTTCATATATTTTTTTAATTTAGAATGTCTTAGAAACAAAGCGGCGTTGAGTTCCGGCACACCACATACATTATTGTCTGGAGAAAAAGTATGAAGCTGCAAAAAGAGAACATCTTCTATATTATTAGGTAAATATCTATATAATTAGGTTAAAAAACAGTAGGAACCTTGTTTTCGTGACAGGTAATTAATTTGGTCAACCTTTCATCTCTGGTTTAACATTTTTTTAAGTAAAGCGTTTTATTTGAAGTACAAAATATTACTATAACTTTTATTTTAAATATTTTTAAAATGTTATTCCACACTTAGGAAAGAAAAATACTTATTATGAAAACAAACAAGGCCTTATACGATTTCCAAAGAGGCGCGGGTTCGTATTCCGCTACGTTAACATTTTTATACGTTTTCTTAATAAATATAAATTTACTATAACTGACCGGTTGATTAAATTTGTGTTCTCTTTCACTGATATGAAAAAACTAATTTACTAATATACGCGTCAATTACCTAGTTAGGTATCTTGATATATTGACAGGTATATACATACATACATTACATATTCTATACCGAAACCGATATCCCAAAAACTGATGAGTCGATTTTGATAAGACTTGAACTGTTGCTTAGGATGGAATATTTTATTTAAATCAATATCTTTTTTTCATCATACATTTATCTTTTTTTTTAAAGCCATTTGATAAAACCTTAAATTATGATTATTGTAAATTATTAGTTTTTCAAATTACGTAGTGATTTTAATATAGTCTAAGGGGTAGAGTGATTCAGGAAGGTTTATATATACATATATAACATATACTTGTTTATGATAATAGAGATAAGACGAACACGTCAAAGATTTTTAACGTAGTTTCGTACTAAAACATATTTTTGTGCGTTTAACTGCCAAAACGGTAAACAGCGAAATAGCCATAATTATGTAGACCACATGGTCGCAAGTGGAAAGCTAGATATACATAATAGCTAAATTTCAAATAGTAACATTTTATTTGTACTTCAATATTCCATTTTTTTTCATTAATAACAAATAAAAAGTGTAGTAATAACTTTTTAATAACAATTAAATAAATAAGTGTGTTAATAACAATTAAAAAGTGTAGTGTAAGTGGAGTGAGCGGCTATAGATTTTAAAAATGTAAAAAAAGCTGTTGCATGGACCTTTGTGTTTCAATGCTCGGCTCAAACGCATTTATTAAGTTCGATGAAAATTCATGATGATGTGATTGTTTCAACCGGCTTTAACAGCTTATAATACATTATGAAAATTCAGCTCGTGAATTGATATGTTTAATCGACAATAACTTAAATGAATGCTCCTAGGTTATGTTAACAGATGCCCAAATGGACTGTATGGCGCCTATTATCTATTTTTTTTACCAAAAAGCGCCACTAATGCCATCTTTAAGAAAACGACGGGAGCAAAATTGTTCCTACATCCACCCTAAATATACGAAAGGCTTATTTAAATTAATAAAATTATACATTTGAGGGAATTTTTCGCTCTAATTCATTAATAGCTTGATGAAATCATGTTTTGTGGCTAAATTAATTTTGTATTAATACTAGTTTTTAAATCGATCTATTACAGTACAACTTATCCAATATATAAAAATGTCTAATAGATTAGACCTACTAATGTTTCAGCTAAGCAAAGCTCTAATTTTTACATTTAAATTCAATTCAAAGGTATTTTTTAAATAATTGTCTCTTTTCAGGTTACACTGTATCTCGCATATAACGGGGTAGGTAGGGGGAACCTAGTGTTAAGACACTCTAGTTCCCACTTTCTGGCAAATTTTCGAGATGTTCCTGTCATTGCATGTTGAATGGCGGAACTTATCGCTTTGCTTCTTTAATCCCGGCTATTGCCAGGGTAAGCCTTCCTCATCAACCTACTCCACTTTACAAGGGAGAGATATCGAGTTCAAATTCAAACCATATACTCAGATCTACGATCTATTGATTTCCTGAAAAAATTGTATTTCTTAACATTTACTTAAAAATAAGATATGGCCTTTTATATAGCAAAAAAACATTATTTCGATACTATAAAGACTGACTCTCCCTTATCCGACTCTTTTTATGTGTTCTTGTTTTTATCTGTTGCGTCTTACATGTCTATAAATCATATATTATAACATGTATCGACGTCACAAGATTATATAATTTAAATTACAAAAATAAGACATTTTCAATGATTAACTTAATGGCAGGAATCTAGATATTGAACACAGACGTACATCGTACATTACTACTAGGTTTTGCCTACCCTGCTGTGTGCGGGATGCAACGTGAAGCTGATAAAAAAATATATATTAATTTATGAATAACTAGAGGGCGCGCGCGGCTTCGCCCGCTTATTTGCACACTTAGGGGTAAATTCTAAAAAAAACACGAAACACGTGTTCAATAAAATATTTTTAACAGTCTGAATTTAAATTTTTATAAAAATCGGTGGCGATTTAAAGATTTTTCCATATAAACTTTCAACCCCTTATTTCCACCCTTAGGGGGTGAATTCTAAGAAACCATGAAACACGTGTTCAATGAAATGTTTTTAAGAGTCTGAATTTCAAATTTTATAAAAGTCGGTGCCGATTTAAAAAAAAACCCATACAAACTTTCAACCCCTATTTCATCCCTTTAGGGTTAAAATTCTACAAATTCCTTTCTTAGTGGATGTCCAGAATATGAAAATAAACATCTGCCCAAATTTCACGTTTCTACCATCAGCGGTTACGGCTCTGCGTGCGTCTTACCTCAGTCAGTCAGCACAAGTCCTTTTATATATATAGATTAACCATAAGAGTTGTGAATAAAACAAGTTCCAATAATAACCATATTTTTATTTAATAAAGTAATAATATATGATCCTTACATTAATAATTCGTTTATTGATAACAATTTCAACATATAATTTCAATATAAAAACACTTGTACTGTCAATAAAAGACAAAACCTGTACTATATAAAAATATTTCTTTTATAAAATACTTCATTTATTAAGGGTGTAACATTATTTTCAACATTGTATATAGCAATGGTAATTTTCTTACTATCACTATCTGATAATTAACATATCGTTAGCTTATTATGTAAACCTGTTAAAATCACAAAGGACAAAAAAGTCTTTAAAAAACCATGAGATTTCCAGGGTTTTTCAATCTCAATTTTTTTTGTATCCTCTACTATAAGAAATAAAAAAAAAGGTTAATTCTGTATTTTTACACTTTCGAATTGTATAAAAATGTACGAAATGAAATGTAAAAAACGGATTTAGCAGGCTTACATTTTAAGCCGAAGATATAAGTTTTATAGCTATATAATACATATGTAAGTTTTACGGCATTGCTTATATTAAATTTATACGTAAATTAATATTTGTAAATATATGATTTATTTATTTATTTATTAATAACAAAGTAGAAGAAACAATAAAAGTTTCTTCGTTCATCTTCGTTTCTTCAGTCGCTTCATTTGTTTTATTAAGTAATCAAATAATAATGTTTATTTAAGTTTATAATTTAAAATAATTATTATGGAACAAAAAACAATTCTGATAAATCTTAAAATATATTTGCGATAATAGATACTCTAATTGCTTCAGTTCACTTGAATTGAAATTGTACAAAAAGATCTATGATAAGTTAAATAATTTTGCATTTTATAATTTATTTCTTTTTTAAGCTTTAGTAGGCAGTGAGAACGCAGTGTTGAAACACTGGGTTCCCCACGCGCCGTCCACGTTTCGAGATATTGTGTGTGAAGTGGCGGAACCGGACGCCGCGTTTTTCTTTTACCATAGCATAGAAATGAAATTATATAATTCTCTCAAGTGGAAATCAAACTTATAACCATCGTGTTTACTAATAGATGCTGTGCCGCTGCGCTACGAAGTCCTCATATAATGTAATATAAAAGATTAAATTATAAAAATATATAACAATAAATTTACTAAACATTTTTACAATAATAAAAACCGATCCCTTTTAATCCGTATTGATATCTTTATTATATCTACTATTTTTCATTTTATATTAAATAATTATGGCGTATAGTTTTGTTCACGTAAAACGCCGTGAACGAGCGTACGTAAGGACTGAGGCTTGCAGTACTCCTCGAGCCAGTTGAAGACACCCGCAGAAAATTCCGCGAAATCATTCGTAGGAACCGATTCGAATGATTCAAAAAGTTTATCCATTATTCCCTGAAACTAAATAAATAATATTTAGATAACTTAAATTTATCAAGAAAGTAAGATATATCTAATTTCAATTACAAATAATATTAGTTATTGTCAATAAGAAAAGCCATTTTGATTATGCTTCTAAGTTCATATATAATCTATCTACATATGGTTTATTTGATGCAACAATGACGTAATTGCTTTTTTTACAGGTTAAGTTAAGTATATCAATATTTTTTTTATTTAAAAAAAAGTATATCAATATAAGCAGAAAGACTATTTTGAAACTTTAATTGCGTCTCCTACAATTAAAAAAAAATGCAAATAGTAGAGCGATATTTCAGTTTATATAAATTATAGTAAAAATATAATTTTATAATTATAGCCCGTCTTTTTTAACCTTATTTATTTACTGCGAATACCTTAAAAGTAAAATAAGGTAACCAATGTTTATTTAATCTTTTATAGAACTAAATAAACATTGAGAAGGGTTAAACAAACACAGTTTCGTATGGAAATGTGACCGAGGACTTGCGAATAAACATACCTTTCGAAAATACACGGCTACTATGTTGATAGAATTCTAGTAAATACAAAAATAAATGGTTCCAATAACGGGTCCGATACTCATGTAAGAAAACATTTTATTTTATAACACGTTTTATAAAAATACTATTTATCATTATTATTTTTTAAGTTACGTAACTCGTATCTTTTTTAATTGTCATTTTTCAAATTATATTACGTCGGAGTAAGATCGGCGATGGAGCATTTTTGTTTTCGTGAGGAAATCCTTTTACGGATACCAGCCCGAGTGGGGACTCGAGCGGGTTATATGGGGCTCACGGACCGGCACATGGTAGGCCGTCCGAATACCCACTAAAACCTCACGGTGCTCATCCTCGACCGCCACTGGCTGCGAGACGCGGGGACAATAGTCGTCCGCGAAACGCGGCGGCGGGAGCCTGCAAGGCACGTCGCGGAGTCAAGGGCGTGTGGGCACCCTCGACGGCCTGCTTGACGACTACTCGGGCCAGGTTAGTAGGCGGCTAGCTTCCCCAAGCTGACCGCCCTTTGGCTCGTTAGGGCGGAAGGCGGCGACCGTGTGCCGCCCTCCAGCGACCCGGTCTCTTGCCCCGGTCTCTTGCCCCGGTCTCTTGCCCCGGTCTCTTGACCCGGTCTCTTACGGCGGATGGCGAGCTCGGCCGAAGCCTCCCTCGCTCGCTCCGCCGACTCCTTCTCGAGTACCACTGCCTCGCAGAAGGAGGAGACCGCATCCCACGACGTCTAGCTGCATGACCGTACTGATTATGGGCTAATTAGGTGTAATATTTTTTATGCTATTCACACTGAACGCGACGCTATTACCTATTTCATGCCAACTTGGCGATCAGTGATCCGATAAATTAGACCAATGCTATGCGTTAATAACCCAAACAAGTTAACTTTCAAAAATTAGACAAAAGCAAAAACTGATAATACTGTTTTAGCACATGAAAAATCTACTCCAAATTATCCCAACGTACCTTACTTCACAAATATTTTAATGTTTTACTTTTCAATGCAATAATAAATGATTAACAATAAGATATAAATATAAATAGACGATATAGAAAAAAAAAAAAATGGTATTAGTAAATAAAATATAAATTTTATATTAGTAATATAGTTTAAGCACATAAAAAAAATAATTCCATACTATATACAAATATATAATTAAAAAAAATATAAAAAACAGAAACAAAAGTGACATCTAAAAAAAAACATTAAAAAATAAAATCTTACCACTTGAAATTTATCTTGATCGCTTAATCTTTGCTCATTATGACCGGGGACCGAGTGTTGAGCTTTGACTATTTGCTCGTAATTAGCCTGCATTATACGGAGGGCGATCACGTCTTTCCTTAGTGCGTTACGTTGTTCCTCCTGGCGTCGTCTTTGTTGCAGCAAATATTGAATGTAGTCTATTGACTTTTGTAAAACCTAAAATAATTTATTTTTTAACTTCTGTTGTGTTCTGTTGTATCTAGCTTATGGCGGGGCAGATGGAGAGATCTTAGTATTACTCCATTCTCGAAATGCTGCCAAAATCCGAGGTATTGCGAGTGACTGAAATTGATGGTGTGCTTGGTTTCTTATCAGGATGAGGAAATGAAAAAAATTCATACCCCTGAAGGAGGATTCAACAAAAGAAGACAGTCTCATCAGAGAATTGAAAAATATATATCTGGTAGGACAAAAATCTCAAATTTGGGGAATTCTCATTGAGAATAGACCGCATTATCATAATTTCCCTATGTCAAGTCTGTTTTGTAGGGATTTTTTTTATATTATATATTTATTATATTCTTTTTGCACAGATAAAAAATAATAGTTGAAAAGATATGTTTACAACCGTGGTTATAGTCTAACTAACTTCTAACTTTACAAAATTTCCAACATCAACAAACAAATTAATAATTGTTTTATTTTAACAATTTGCTTTAAATGAATTATATATTTTTCATTTAAACTAAAAGCATTTTTACACAATTAAGTGTTTTTTCTATTACTATACATGTGGTTGTGTGGTGGACTTGTTTCTATAAGATTCAAATATTACAATAGTCATCTTTCAGTACTAAATGTGGTATAATTTTATGAATTGGCCATACATAAATACTTACAGCTGCTTTGCTGGGCTTATAGCCTGAGGCATCTGTTTGTTGGCATGTGGGCACTAATTCTTGCAAAGAATCATAGCCCTTCTTTATGGCATCCCTTCTTTTTTGTTCTGCCTATAAAAATATTATCATTGTAAAAAAAAATATGACAACATTAAAAAAATTGGCTAGTCACAATATTACATTTAAGAATCTGACAATAATAAACACAATATTTGTGGATTTATATTTAAATTATTTTCATTTCCATGCACTGGGAAGACAAAGCACAGAGTTGAGTTCTATCACTCAACACAAGATGAATTGAAAAATATGGGCACAGAGGGGGGTGGATGTGTAGTAATATTAGGTTCTTTCTATCTATGGTTTCTACATGTGGGTAAAAGTATGAAACTGAATCAGTGTTATGATTTTCTTACCTTATTATAACAGAGAAATTAACCCAAAACTATAACTCAAATCTATAAAGTTGAATCTTTTGGAAAATCAATAAAATTGCTGAATTTTATTTATTTTCTAAAACCTGCTGAATTGCTCTTAAGTATTTGATTACATCACATAAGGCACATTAACAGCATACACCCAGAGTTTATCTCAGGTTAATGTCATTAAAAAAAATCATGATCCTAACTCAAACTGATTTAACTTAAGTAACATTCCTATTACCTGTGTATGAGCTTCTCGGCGTCTTTCTTTAAAGCTAATTGCTGATGCTTTGTTATCTCCACTATCATCTTCATCTTCTGTAATGAAATAAAATAATTTGTTATAATATAACTGTGATGATAAGATATATATTATGAAATTGATAATTTTTTACCCGAGTTGTGATTTGAAGACGACGGTGTCTGATGAATATTTTGTATAGAACCACTACTACCACAACGTGGATACATTATGTATAATTATGCAAAAATAAAGAATGCAAATTGTTATAAAAATTGCGTTTCTTGTATGGATTTTGGATACATACACAATGATGGTTCATGACAGTGGCATTGACAGTAGGAAAAACAGCTGAAAAGAGTTGACATTTGAAGAGATGGACTTCCATATAATCAATTTTGGAATCGAGAAAAAATATCGATAATATACCATTGAATGTAAAAAACAAGAAATATTTACTTATATTTATAATAAGCTACATTATTAAAGGATTATTAGCATGAATACTATAAAAATAAATATTAACTTATTATATTTTTAAACCATAAACAATTTAAAAAAAGTATTAAAAAAAGAGAATGTAATCGTTTCGTTTGTGCTTAGTTGTTGGCAGCCATGTCCAATGAATTGCGAATGGAAAACCAAAAAGAACGTCCCAAAGAGTGAAACGTTTAGTTCTCGAACTCAATAGCTATAAATATAATGTTGTCTGTGCTCTAACAAACAAAAAATATTTCTTGTGAAAGCATAGCGTTCTTGTAACTATTGCGTCTTATTAAAAATTATATTAAAATTTAAGATCTTATTTAAGCAACAAATCATGTGCATGTACTCTTGAGTGAGTGTGTTGTTTAAAATATATACGTTTGAATTGATGCATAAAATCTATCCACTCAAATGACCTAGGCAGCCAGCAATGGCCACCATTTTAGAATTGTTCGGTTCGATAGTGCATTGAAATAAATTAAATTTTAAATATGAAAATCACAAATATTCATTTTATCAAATAAAGTGAATACAATCGTAATAATTATATTATTTCGTGTGGTGTTGAAAAATGATTGTCATTGCTTAAAAATTTTCACAATTCATCGAGAAAAGAAGTTGCTAAAGGAGAAAGTTTTTTTTCAGAAATAATATTAAAATAAAATTCGGGCAAGATGGTGTCGACGAGGCAAATGAGTAGTATCGGAGGAAGTAATGGGAGTAGCGATGGTGCCGGGCCATCTCACGCAGAGCCTGTGACGGTGGCGCGGGTAACACGCCACTCAAGTGCCTTGCTCCCTGGGGGCTTCTCGCCGCAGAATAGTTCCAAAAGTGCTACAGTGTCGGCACCTAAAATATACACCACAAATTTACTAGATTTGCCCATTGAAGTTTTAGAAAAGATATTTCGCTATTTGGGATTCAAAAATGTATCCCATCTTAGAATGGTGAATATATTTATGGATAACTAACTTCATTTAATGTTCTTTTAAAGGCAATATTTAAAAATAATATATATTTTTTAAATAAGTCTTACTTAATGGTTTTATTGATTCAAAAAAAATCTCAATTTTGATTACATAAAATAGTAATGTTGTTTTTTATATAGGTTATAAAAATCAATAACCATATTTTAAAAAGGTATATTATTTTATATTATAATAAACATACACCAATTATCTTTTCAACAATCGTCTGTACATCATTAGCATGTTACTAATTGCCAATAGCACATAGTTTACAGTTTTGTGAAATTCCAGGTAAATCGGCATTTCAACACAGTATGTAGTAGTCTATTAAATTCTACATTTCAAAGATTACAAAATCAAATGTTGCATAGATTTCAAGCAATAAAGGCTAAGATGCCTAGAAGGGAGTCGGCGAGAAGGAGTCATCCTCTGGCTTGTGAATCAGATATTATTGAAACTTTGCACATGAGATTAAGTTTGTTACAAATGACATTTGGAAAGCATATTGAGAGAAAACATTGCTGTTTTTTCCCAGGGGAGGTATGTTTCAATAACTCATCAAATTATAAAAAATGTGATAACTTCATTTAATTGTAAGCTATACAACATTTAAAAATGTTAAAAATTCACTTTTAAAACAGAGTCTTAAGTGATGCCTTATACAAGTTTTATTTTACATATTTTTTTTTACATTTCTGAATCATATAATCGTATAATTACTTTATTAAAATTATATTTTAGATACTTGATGAAGTATATAGCATTTTGTCATATTTAAAAACAACAACTAAACTGGCAAGGCCTTATAAAGTGACTGATGAGCTTTTCGACCTAACTACAATGGCCATGGAGTACTTCAAGGAGCACATTGAACCCAATCTACCGGAGATTACATATTTTGGAACGGATTTCTTTGATATGTCTACTGCTTTTTCACGTAAGTAAAAATATTATACTACAATTTTTATAATATCTTTGAGGTGGTCCATGTTGCAGCAACATATTGTGGGAATGTAAATGCAATGGTTGTGAGTTCAATATCCACTTAGGTTTGAATTATTTTCATATCCTTGGTCAGAAAGTGGCAAATTTTAAAATAAAAAAAAATCTATATATGTAAATTCATTTATTGTAAATGTTTTTAATAATTATTGATGGACTTAAATATGATATGTTAAAATTGATTGAAACATTAATAAGCAAAACTATGCATAATATTTTTAATTATACACTTGGGTAGCCATAATATTTGCCATGTCTTAATACATTTTGTATACAGTTTATTAATGTTTCAACAGTGCATAGTCTATTTGTACCACAAGACATAATTCCAATTTTTGATTTTTTTCTACCAGAGCAGAGTAATGGAAATAATTGAAATATAGTGCTTCCCAAGGATTGATGTCACAACCATAGTTTTATGACACCTTGTTTAATTTTAAAATAATAAATTTCAACATAAAATAGCAGTTTTAATAACATAGAGGTTAGATGAAATTATAACTTTAGTTATTTGCAAATGTTGATTTTTTAAAGTTTTTGTTCTCTCATTTTATTATATTTAAAAATATTTGTCTGTGTATAACATATATTTGTATACAGTTGTATATAATAAAACAAATTAAAACTATTCTGAATAGTCTATGCGACAGTCTTGCAAATGCTATATTTTATACTCATCTAGTCATAATGACTGAAATTGTGTAAGATCCTTTGCTACATCTAATCATAAGCAAAGGTACCTTTGTATTAAGACAATTCAATCAGAGTCAGATTTTAATAACATTGCATGTTGAGCAGAAGAATTTAAAGTTGCATTTTGTCTTCTTACTAAAACAAGGAAATGAAAATAATTAATTTCTTGAAATTCATTTCTCAAATGGGACTGAAACCCACAACCATTACATTTACAGTCACAAGTGCCACTGCACCATGACCGCTTCTATTTATAAATATAATGTAGAACATTTATTTCACTGAGTTGACTTCTGGCAATAAATAACTTTGTTATTGTTAAATATCTTTAGATATTGTGCAATATTTCTCAAAACATTCCATACTTTACTTATATAGTCTGTCATTAATTCCAACATAAAATTTTAATGGACTTAAAATTAACTGTAATGTTAAAAATATTTTTTTAAATACCTAATTTTTTATAAATAAAAATCTATACTTATAGCAAAATCGTAATGGATTGGTGTCTGTACATGGAAGAAAAAATATTATTGCTGGCCTTTATAAATTTTAATTTTTAATCACTGTTTTCAGTTTAAAATTTATAATTTTTTTGTCTGTTTATTCACGCTAATTTCGGAAACGCTTAACAGATTTAAATGCAGATTTCAATATTCTATTTTCACACATAACAATAAGTGTTCGTTTTATTAAAGTTATGTCTATATTAAGAGTATGGATTGTCTTTTAAATGATAATTTTATTATTAGATCACGAAAGTAATTGATATGAGAAAATAAATAATTGTGTAGTTACAATTATAAATGTAACTAGATACGACATCTAAACATTTTATTTTTATTTATTAATTTTTTTACATATGAAAGGTGAAATATACTTTACTGTGACCCAATTACAAGATTTTTTTAAGAATATAATAATAATGAATTTACTAGCAGTGTCAACTCAAAATCTTTCCCTATTATTAGGTCGAGATCCCATTGCTTAAATCTGTAGGGAACTGTTTTTCTAATGGAACTTATATTTCAGAATGATACATGATAGTAGAATAGATTACACTACTCAATCTTAAAATCAATGTTTGTTTTAACTGTTCACGTGTTAAATGATGCTTTAATTATATGAAGTACATATAGCAAACTATTTAAAGATGAAATCATCCTTATTTTTCAAGTGAAATAATGAATCCATGACATTGACGAAGAGAGAGAGAGAGATTATTAAAATGTAATTTTCCATTTTTTTTAATTAAGAAAAAAAAATCGAAGGGACAATCCGCAATAATTGTCACCCTTCATTGTTTTAAAGAAACATGATGTAATTAATACCTTATAGTAGATCGATATTTGTAAACATTTATTTAATTAGATAAATTAGTCGATTTAAAATGATAATTTAAATGAGTATTACATAATAGATTTAGAAAAGACACAATATCATGGATTCATTATTCCACTTGAAAAATAAGGATGATTTCATTTTTAAATAGTTTTCTGTATGTACTTCATATGATTAAATCATAATTTAACAGCTTTAAGATTGACCTTCTATTATATAATATTTTACTTTAAAACATAAGGCAAACCGCGCATTTCATCGTCTATTCTCATAATCAAACGGAACCGGAATAAAATACTTCAAATGATGGCAACCTTTGCTTGCGGCAGTTATTTCCCAGGCAACCATGTGTTATAGTATTGAGAAAAAATAAGCTTTAATTTGATATATAATTCCTTAAAAAAACACATAAGTGCATATTATTAACATTAAGTGACCTGTTTAAACCAGGCAACCCTGTGCTTGCGGCAGACTGAGAACTGGCAACCATTATTTTCCAATTCCTTATGCGATTTTCTTTCAAATGATGTGGGATTCACGTAAAAGAACATATGAGTGCAATTTTCTCCAAAAACGCATTACGTAAAAATTTTATTAAAGGTGATTGCGGCAGGATTCTTTTAAGCAACCCTAGTGTAATCTATTCTACTATCATGTATCATTCTTAAATATAAGTTTAATTAGAAAAACAGATCCCTACAGATTTAAGCAATGGGATCTTAGGCCATACTGATTTATTATGTTTGTAGATAACAAACAATGTATTTTGAATATTGATATGTATATAAACTAAGTAAATTATTTATTTGTGGTTGTACAATTGAAGAGAATGTATAACATAAAAATATAACAACTTCGATGCCTATCATTGTATAAATTTATGTGGTCAAGTTAACCTTCCTAGTATACATTTTACATGCATGTGATAACTGAACCTCTCTCTGAAAAAATAGGTACAAAATATACTTATATAATGAAGATGTGTTTTTTGTGCGACAGGTGCTAAAATGTACTGGAGTTTAGTGATGAATCTCTCCAAAAATGTAAAATTATGTTGTTATTTCGCCAAAAAATGAATTTTAAATACGGTGACATTTTCTTAAATAGTGACACAATGCACAGTTATTATTGAAACAGCAAGAATAGAATAATAAAACTCAAAATCTTGTCTTTTAATTCTCCAAATTCATGGAAATATTGATAAATGTAAAAATTAATTATTACATTGAAACATACTGAAATTTATATATAAAACGTGTAATACACGTTTTATATATAAATTATTTTTGATAAAAATGTTTGGTTAAAAATATCTAGACAGAGATTATAGCTTATGGTTAAAATAATGGTTAGCATTAGTCTTTGCTTTTAGTAAATTTACAGGAGATCAAAATTTATTTGATAAGCCTCTCTAAAACATTATATATATAAATTCAAGTATGTACAAGATACTTAAGATTTAATACATCCTACTGAGAAAACAAAAGCCAGATCATTTCACTATTTTAAGTATTCACTTCATTAGTATATTCTTGCAATTAGAACAATGTAACGTCGATACGTAATCAAAGACAATAAAGTATAATTAAATGTACTTCATTGTTTTTTCTTACAATTAATAATTCTATCTAAAAAAACTACACATATATTAAGAAAACGTTTTATACGTTGTGGGATTCGAGCCCGCGCAACTCTTTGGAAACCGTCCAAGAGGCGCGAGTTCAAATCTCGCTATGTTCAAAATGTTTATACGTTTTCTTAATAAGTATTTTTCTTTCTTAAGTGTGGAATAACACTTTAAATGTTAAAAAATAACACGCTTATTCGCTCTCGTTATATGTCTGCACGTATAATTGTGATGGTTATATAGAAATTTTGAACTTAGAACATGTCTGTGGCGCAGGCATAAGCGTGTGACTGCAAATGCGACAGGTTGTGAGTTCGATTACCACTAGTGGAAATGAAATGTTTAATATTTTCATTTTATCGCTCTGGGTTCAAAAAAGCGCGACGTCGAACTCCGCCACTCAATAAGTAGTGCCTCCAGAATTCTGCGGAAAGTGGGAAGCGGAGTGTCTTAACACTAAACTCCCTCTGCCTACCCTACTGCGGTATACAGCGTGAAGCTTAAAAAAAAAGCAAACCTATGTACTAATAGTGTTAAATGTTTAAATTTCCTTCCTATCTTTCTCTATTCGATATCTCCAAATCGTCAGAAAATGCGTCTTGCTTCTCGCATGTCATGAGACAAAACGATGTTTATATAATAAGACAATACATCAAGCTTATTAAAGTATTTCTATATAAACAGAGTACTTATATAACTAGATTAGCGTACCAGTAGGAATATGTAATAAAATTCGATTCAAAATATCAAACTTATTTGTTGGTGTGGTTTGTTTTATACTCCTGTAAAAGGAGGAGGCTATCAATTCTACGACGTTCGACTGTATTTTTTTTTTATGTTTGTTACCTCAGAACTTAGGACTGAGTGAATCGATTTGATGATACTTTTTTTATTTGAAAGTTGGTGCTTCCCGTGTGGTTCCATTTTAATTTGGTTAAGTTCTGATAATGTATTCCATGAGAAAATCACACAAGTCTTAAATTTCCATAGTTGTGTCGATTTTTTTTTGTTAAGCATGATTAATATTTTATTTCAACATTATTAATAAATTAGTAACGACTACTTGCGTTTGGTAATTTAAAGAAGAAAAAAAAAACATTCAATTTTCTAGAAACAAAATAGTATTTAGTGACGAATGTATACAAAATTCCTGTTTATAAATCGACGGACTATATTGTATGTAATAATATTACAACAATTTAACACGTATCATAATTAATCACGTACTGACGCTGAATATAATTATAGGGACAATTAAAAAGTAATTTAATAATCCAAACACACGTATTGTGGTGCTCTGGCTTTATGAATAGTAGCGTTTGTAGCTTATGTAGTTCGCTGGCTAAGTAACATTTGCAAGTTTTTGTTTTTCTTTTGAGTTTGTTTGTTGTGTTTGTTTCGATCGTTTCAAATTTTATTACGAAAGCAAAAAAAACAGTTTCAGCCTTTATTATATTTACATCGCAAGGTTGAGGGAACTTAGTGTTAAGACACACTGTTCCCCTTTTTTCCAACGAATTCTAGAGACATTGCGTGTTAAGTGGCGAAACTCAACGCCGCATTGCCTCGACAGCAGACCGAAAATTGAAAATATAACATTAAATAAAAATTGAATTTCCTCGAATGGAAATCATATCTACAATCTGTCGCGTTTATAGTCGCACACTTGTGCCCTGTGCCACGACTGACGTTTTATACATTTCGTTGCTATTTTAAAACATTAACCAAATTATTCAAATTTGTAATAAAGCAAATTCTTCGCTTGAAATTTCAAGTTGTATGATGATGATGCAATTCTATTTGACTATGAGTGTGAATTACTATTTTATACTTTATTATTATCGCTCTCACACCTTATCACTTGAAAGACTTAAGAACCCACCACTATACAATATTCTGGAGCCATGTTCCGCTAGTATAATGTATATCAATATAATATATAGAATGAGGCCAGTCGTGGCGCAGGTGTACAAAATGTGACTGTAAAACCGACTGGTGTGTGAGATGAAATATTTACTTAAATTTATATTTCGCTCCATTTTTTTCGCTTTGGTGTCGAGTACAAGTGCAGCTTTGAGCTCTGCCACTCATCACGCAATGCCTCCAGAATTCGGCAGAAAGTGGGAAACGGAGCATCTTAACATTAGGTTCCCTCTGCCTACCTACACGATGAATTATGCATCGTCATGGATTTGAGATACTAGCTACATGCGTTATTACAACGATAATGATACGTCGTACTTTAGTGTTGGTGTAATAATTATATCAATACATATGGTTTTAGTTATTTTACCTTGTAATTCAGTTATATGTATATACAGTACATACTTACTAATTAAACTAACACATTTTGATGGTGTAAATTCGTCGTCGTCGTCCATGTTTATTACAATGGGTGAAAGCGACTGCATTCCTTTAACGATGACAGTGTATAGGGTAAAATATTTTATACCTAAAAATATATCAGGATTTGTCAACAGTTTTGACGTAGGTTTATTATTTTCATTTCATGATTTTTATTCATACTGTATTACGTGTGAGGCAGTTCTGAATAGATACCAATAACGTAAACACTTACTACAAAAATACTATTAAATGTTGCCGATCTGCCACTTTTAATTCTCAAAAAACAAACCCGAACGAGAAAGGGATATCTCTCGTTCTATTTCACGCAATTACCTTTTTTTTAATAATAAACCTAAACCAATTCACTGCCAATAACCTACGACTCGATTTCGTGAATAAGGCGTGTGCGAAGTTGCCGCTTTGAGTGGTTAGTGTCTGTGATCATCATTCTTAACAAATGGTGTTTTATTATGCAACGATAATTTTAATGGGGAACGGAGTGTCTTAATACTAGGTTCCCTCTGCCTACCCTGCTGTGTGCGGGATACAGCATGAAGCTAATTTTTTTAATATGTATTTATAATTTTAATATTTTTTTTATAATTTACATTTTCATTTTTGGCAAAACTTCTTTCGTTTAATTGTATTAGGCTTTTGTAGAGTAGTAAAAACTGTACTTTCATTTAAAATAGTGACGACAAAAACACTATATAAAAAAAATATAGTTATACTTTAATGATTCCAATGTGTAATTAATTACCATTATTTTTAATTTAAGATTTTATTATATTATAATTCATAAAATCTCACAGAAGATATCTTTTAAAGGAGCTTAGGCATATGACATTCCATCATATATATCATGGGTCATTTCAGAACATAAAAATTCTTTATACCACATTAAGTTTATAAATATATAATGTACAAGAATTTTATTTTATATTATAGTGTGTATCTAACAGAATGTAGAGTATATAACATTGTTATAGAAGTTTTTAATATTGGTTTTTGTTTTATAATTATTTGTTATATGATTTCTTATGGAGATGTGGTAGATATGCATATATGTAGTTAATAAGTTAAGCTAGATCCTGTCAACAATAATATGAGTGACTATCAATTTATATAAGTTTTTAGTATCGTGTCGCTTATATACCGTTCGTCTTTTTCAACATCATATCGTTTCCCTAAATTAAATTAAATTTAAAATCATATAAACATGTATAAAATGAACTTTAAATATTTTACGTTTTTATTTACTTTTAAACAATCATTAAGTTTATTTTTTTTTATCAGTTTCACGCTGTATCCTGCACACAGCAGGGTAGGCAGAGGGAACCTAGTGTTAAGACACTCCGTTCCCCGCTTTCTGGCGGACTCTGGAGGCATTGCGTGTCGAACGGCAGAATTCTACGCCGCGCTTTGCCTCGACACCAGAGCGAAGAAAATATAAATTTAATTAAATATTGCATCTCCTCGAGAGGGGATCGAACCCACAACCAGTCGGTTTTACAGTCACACTATGTGCCGCTGCGCCACGACTGGCCTCTAAGTTCTCTCATTAAGTTTATTAGATTATTATAAATTTATTAGAAGAGAATGAAATGTGGCCTGATTCAAATTTATGTGAGGAGTGCAAGATATTTTTTGTTTTGTGTTGTTTATTTGTTTAACATACCCTTTTGTATAGCGGGGGAGAGCAGCAAGTCGTACATATGCCTGGACTCTCCGCCGCCCAGCGGGTTCGAGTCGTCGCCGCAGCAGGCGGGCGAGCTGCGCGCGGCGGCGGCGGAGCGGCGCGTGTCGTCGCTCAACCTGTACATGGAGGAGAGCCTGCCGCCCTCGCCGCCGCCGCCGCAGAGCAACATGGTGCTGCGCAAGCGCATACACCGCATCAAGCAGGGCATGAAGAAGTGGGTAACTTTACCGTAATACATCTTTACCTGTACAGCTTACGTGCAGACCGGCCAGAGCCAGCCAGCCGGCCAGCTAGGTAGGGGCTGTTTATAAGGTAATTATACAAAACGAAAGTCAGAAGGAATAGTGTGTCTTATAACACTAGTTTGCCTCTGCCTACACTGCTATTTGAAGTTGATTTATTTATTTTTGTTTATATTTAAATTACATCTATTTATTAGCTATTTTTCATCAGTATTTCTTTTTTATACCTAAATTTAATTACTATACGTCCCAACAGTGTAATCGCATCTATGATTAGTAAGTTACTACGTATCATGTTTCAGATATAATGATCAGCTGTCGGCGCTACGCAGTGATCTCAGGAGCTGTAAGCGCAAGACGGCTCTCCAGCAGAAGCAAATTGCAGAACAACAAAAGCAGATAGCGGAGCAACAGAAACAAACACTGGAGTATGCAAACCGATTGGATGACTATGATAAGAAAAATGAGGAGACCAGCCGCAAGTTTCAGACTCTATTGCAGGTTATTTCTTATAAGATTTTTTTTACATATCACACGTGTGTTTAGGTTAGTGTAGACATACTGTTGATATTTATCACATTCATATTCAATTCAGTGCTTGTCGGCAAATTGCATAATAAATATACAAAATTTTCTGAAATGAAATTTGAACCTAACAAAAAAAACAGTAAATTAAAATTGAAGTAGTAAGTTTTTTCTCGGTTTTACTTTTTTTGCGCAAACATAACAAAAGAAGAAAAGTTACAGGTAAAGAGTAGTTACTATTACAGGAAATTGATAGATAGCAAGACGCTTTCACACATATATTAGGCTTCCCTGATGCCCATGATAAATAGTGCTTACAGTGTGTTCCTTCCAACGATATTGCAGGAGCTGAACAAGTGCAAGACGGAGCTGCAGTACTGGCGGTCGCGCTCGCCGGCCGTGCCGCCGCTGTGCGCCGAGTGCGGCGCCTCGCTGCGCCTGTCGCCGGCGCTCGCGCAGGTACCTCTCTTAGTTACACACAGTCGTCTAGTGTACTCGCCGCCCGACGATAAGTGTCGACTTGACTTTCTGTTGTTAGTGGGGATCGAAGCTACAACTGACTCGTAAGTCAGACGCCATGCCATTGCGTTACAACAGCCTTTACATAAGAAACACTTCTTATTTCATCCCATTTTTATTAATATATAAACTATAATATACTAATAATAAAACAATTTAAGCATAAACCATATGCTTATTACATACATATATAGACGCGCTGGTCAATTGTTCGATTCCCAAAGGGAGGAATTAAGTATCTTCAATTCCACTGGTAAAGATGCAAAATGCGGCGTTGAGTTCCTTCACTCAACATACAATGCATGGGAGATGATCAATATTTGTCATTGGAGCCGCAAATTAATGAACTCAGTCGGAAACTTTATGGAACAGTTGCTTCTCTTCGTAGACTGCGCAATTTTCTACCTATACTAACTAAACTTGTGCTGGTAAACACCTTATTACTACCAATTCTTGATTATGCTGATACTTGCTATCTGGATATTAGCGACGATTATTTAAATAGGCTTGAGCGACTTCTAAATTTTTGCAAATATGACTATATTTCTGACTTTCGTAAAAAGCTCAAGTGGCTTCCTATAAGACTTCGCAGGAATACTCATATATTACATCTTTACTCTGTGCTGTTTAATTCCTCAACCCTTTTTACCTAAAAGAATAATTTCAGTTTTTAAGTAATTCGCATGATTCTCTCCGATCCAATGAAAACCTTGTCCTCAAAATTCTCTCCTACTCCTCTTCCTTTTTTACTAACTCCTTCTCAGTCAAAGCTGCTCGGCTATGGAATTCCCTTCCCGTTAATACAAGACAGGCTCAGAATCTTAATCTATTTAAATCCCTACTAAAGGCACATTATTTATCTCTTTAAATTACTCTTTTATGTTCCTTCTCATTTCTTGACGTTATGCTATTCATTTATTTTTACTTAGTATTATCATCACCATTTGAATTTCTTTTTATATATGTATATATTATATGTATTAGTATGTATGTATGTATATATGTATGTAGGTATTTATTGTATGTATATATTCGCCTAAATACTTATGTATGTACATATATTTATATAACTTATACTCATGCCTACTGTTCTTACTACTCTTACACTTAAAGGTTGTCTGGAAGAGATCGCTTATAGCTATAAGGCCGCCTGCTGTACATTTTCTTTTACTTCTTAGTTTCTTTTATTTATTTATTTTGTATTTTTGTGGTGTACAATATAGCATATTATTATTATATTATTACAATGGTTCGAGAATTCGGCGAAAAGTGCAGAACGAAAGTGTCTTAATAGGAATGGAGTGTGACGTCACAGGTTCCCTCTGTCACTGTAACCAAGAAGCAGAAGATATACTTAGAATTTGGATTGCATACTAAAACAAAATAATCTAAATTCCAGTGGGCAGCAGGCAGCAGTGCGGAGGCGACAGAAGAAACACCGAGCGGCAGTAAAGACAAAGACAGCCGAGAGTGCCCTCTGAGCAAGGAGGCGGCGCCGCTGGAGACGCCCACGGAGCCCCGCGACGAGGACGCGCACTCGCCCGCCGCGCGCCGCCGCGCCTCCGCCGACGCGCCCGCCTCCACGCCCGACCGCAAGAAGCGCCGCCTCACGCGCCCGCGCAAGCTATGAGCCACGTAGCCCGCCCGCTGCCCGCTTAATTATACCTTGACACTATTGTTTTTATTCCCTCGCTCTTGTCTGGGTGACAGGACGCTATCGAAAAAGCGGCGTTGGGTTACGGCCGACACTCACCACGCAATTTTTTGATAAGTGGATGGAGATGGGGGTATGGAGTGTCATCTTAACACTAGGCTTTTCTTTTGTTATAAACGGGTTACAGCGTGAAGCTACAAAAAAATTACCCCTTATGATAGAAACTACAGGCTTTCGTCTGAACAAATGTTGGGCAAAAATAAAAGTAAAATATGCTTTTTTTTTTCGGAATCCATAATGAGTCTTATCGACTATTAGATTTGATAAGTGATGCTGGTGGTTAAAGCATACATCACGTTATATTTTATATATATAATTATCTTATACACATAGTTTCACTATTATTACTATTAAGCCGGCTTGTTTATTTAATTAAGTTAACTATCCTTATGTTTCAGTTTGAATATCAGTTTGGTTCGAATCGTTTTTATCTTTTATTATTCTCTCATGGACATTTTTTAATATTCAGGTCATTCAAGATAATAGATTATATAATGAAAAAGCTAGTTCTTCTAATTAGTTCTTTAACTCAGATTATATTTTTTTAATCCTGTTTGTTGATATCATGTTTAGTTGAATAATTGCTTAGATCATTTTGGTTGTTCATACAAGATAAAAAAAAATATATATTTCTTAATACAAAACGCAAAAATACAATTAAAGCCCACTTTTATTTGAAGTAAGTGACACTTATACATGAAACATTCTTTCTTATTAGAAAATATTTTTAACACATTTCTTAGATTGATATATCATCTAACAAATTCTGTATTCAAATGAATACAATAGCTTAATTTCACCAAAAAAGTAATATATTTTATTAATTTCATATCATTTATATCATACTTTGTACAATACAAAAAAATATATCTATTCTCACTGTTATTTTAACCGCAATATTCGATATAACGATACAATAATATAATTCGTATCGTTTTTATACAATAAAAAATTCTATTAAAGGTAGTAAATTACATGACTGTTTTATCTACTATTTAAAATAGAAACAATTTATACTTTGGCAATATTATATACGTGAATTCCTTTGAAGATTTATTGTGCAATGTTGATACTGAAAAAAAAAAAATCACATACTATTCAGTGTGTGTGTGTGTCTAACATTTTGTAAGTAATCAAATGCCTTACGATAAAATTAGATAATTTCTCATCAAATTGTAAAGCTATATTTTTTCATAATTTTATTGTATAAAAGAACAATAAAAAGTTGACGGTAACATGACAATATCAAGAATAAAATGCTTCAAGCATTTTTACCTTTATCTACCATTTGTAGGTTTACAAATTCATTTTGTAGCTTAAAAAAAACATTGTTATATTAGTTTCAATAATTTAAAAGTTTTCAAAGAGACAAGTTTAAAATATTGCGACACATAATTTTTTTTTTTTTTTTTAATCTTTAAAATATTTTAATATATATAAAACGTGTATGTGTTTTTTTGACCACAATCAATATTGAAACCACAACTTATTAAAATTGTTAAATATTTCTAAAGAAATGTTTCAATTCGAATATAATATATATATATATATATATATATAAAAATATTAAAGGTTGTGGTTAGTTTGTTACCTATTAGTATTTTATAGCGTTTTTCTATTGCTTTATATTTATTTGCTTAATTGAGTGACTTATATGTTTTGTTTGTAACACGTGAAAAACACAGCCTTTTTGGTTGAAATATTCAAAATACTGTAAAAAAATAAAATTTCAGTATTTTTCATGCAATAAATACAAGTTTGTATTCTGCTCAATTCGATAATACGCGGACTAGATTCAGGACAGTATTTATATGCCAAATGTATCTACGAAAGTATGTAAACTGAGTGTCACTGTATAGCAATTAATACGAGAGATCAAAAGAGGTCTTACAAATTCTTATAATTAACTTTTGGGGCAATGTAAGTTTTTTTATAAATATACAAACCCTACTTTTGAATGAAATTTATGTTAATTTAATCATTATTTAGTGTACACTTCATTTATCAAATATTTTTTTAGATTACATCGAAAATGTTTAAATTATTCTCCACAAAATAAAATTTATAACATTATATCTCCTAATTAATATTTAAGTTTATTTTCATATGGAAATATGTAGATGCTGTTCAAAAATCCATACCGTTATATTCGCGATGTTATAATTTTCGAATGGCATTCATTATTTAGGTGTTTAGTTAGATACGTTTTACAGCCCTTCTTTACCCACTGTGAGGAGGGGGGGTGTTGTTTTATTTTTTTGTAAATATTATCAAAAGTAAAATCTCTTGTGTGATGTACAAATAAAAATATATTTATGACTATATGAATATACATAGAAAGTGAATATTTTTGTGACATGGTGTACAGTTAATACAGTAGTTGCGCGGCGTTAAGGTATTCTCATGTGTTCGGGCTTCACACAGTTCTTGCATCATGTCACCGGTTCGGGAAACATATCAATCTGTCCGTGACTCCACGAACTATGCTATATGCTCTTACTACTATTTAAATATCTTTTTATCTTTATACTTGTGTGTGACAAAGTCTTATCTATATTACCACTACATTGATAAAATTAGCTAAATGATTACTATCGACACGACATTGTATTTTCTTAGTTGTTTGTAATAGGGAGTGCTTGTAAATGAAACTGCTTTTGGATAAGTTTAGTTTGAATATATAAAACAGTTTTTTTTTTCTTTAAAACTGGAATGATTAGTACTAGTCTCGCAGATATGCTAGAAATATAAATGTTTTTTAACAAACGTATAAGAATTTCGACTTAGCTTGATAAGAATGTACAGCTAAGTGACCAGTGCCTATGGTTGATTCGAATACCGGAATGTTCAAATTATTTTACGTTTTCTAAAATATTTTTCAATCTAAAAATTAATTTCATATCCGTAAGAAAGTAGTTTCACTTACGAAGCACGGTCGAGTCGTTAATGTGATAACGGCCTTATATTTGCTTATATAATTGATGTGAACTTAAGTGAAACCGGTATCAAACACGCACAATTGATACAATATCGATTATGACATAGGATGTTTTTTTTTTATTTTAATTTATAATATAACACTACTTGTAGATTCACCTTTAATTTATTTGTGTCATGTACATTTTTAATTTTATATTTTAATTAGTACACTTGTCTCATAGATGATAATATTATATGATTTGATATGCATACTCCAGGATATTTAATATGACAAATAGGTACCTATTCATAAGATTACAAGCCTAGATTAACAATGTTGACCGTGGATTTGTGTAGAAATTAAATATATCGATTGTAATATACTTTATGTACAATAATAATTTATAATATACATTATTCTCATTCAAGACGAGATGTTTCTTGACAATAACGATGTTCAGTTACCACCTATGACGTAGCAGTGGACATGCCTTACGATTTATCTGTGTTAGGTCGGATCCACACTATATAAGGTCGACCGAAAACCGCGACTGGTGGTACTAAAGTGTGAATCCGCCCTTAAAATTACTTCGACTAACAATATTTGTATAGCAAAGACAATGTATGCAAAATAAATTTTAAATATCTCACTTCCTGTCGGACTATATCACGAACCATTTACATTGTAAAAATGTAAAATGCTTACATTTTAATATGAACCAATAGAAACGATTCTTTTCTTTTATTATTAAAGCGAAATGAAGATAAATGCTTGTGAGTTCGAAGCGGTTTTTTTTTGTTGTAGATTTGCTACGCCTTTGCCGTGTGTTATATTTTTGTATATAGTTACTATTGTACATACTATGTATGCTGTGTGTAGAACTGTAGATTGTTGCAAGTTGTTAGGATCGTAAGTCGAATTTATGAGTAATATAATTAATTATTACTTATCATATAGTTTGTTACAGCTGATATGTTTTAACGTATTTGTAGGGCGCATTCTAATTTGGACAGTATATTTGTGTTTTTTTTTGGTGCAATTATTTTTTTTATTTATTTACGCATTCAGTCATAATATTATATATAAATTATATACATATTTTTTTCGACATAAGTTTTTTTTCTTCGCTCCACACTCTTATAAATGAAAATTTGTAAGCAATAATAAATTTATTCTGTAATGAAATTTGAGACTTATAAATTGACCATTGATTGTAGTGTACATTTGAAAAAATGTAAAAACAAATTCTTTCTATATATTGAAATATTATGCAAACAATCCTGGGCATTAATCTGTAGTTCAGACAAAGTAATAGAAATAATAGAGTTGTTCTATTAATATTTATATTTCGAATAGGGCTTGTTTGATGTATATGAAACATGTATAATATGTATAGTTTTTTATATATTTGACAAACTTTCACATTGGAAAAATTAAAATATAAACATTATTTTTATATTATGTACTTTTTGTTTGAGTAACATTAGACTAATATATGAATCACATAAAAGTAAAAATAGCAATATCCATTTTTAGTATTGTGCATCTCAAAACAAGAAAATGGAACTAGTGTAAGGTCACTTGTTTGTCTGTCTGTCAAGACCATTTTTCAATGAAATATTCAGGAAAACTTAAAACGTGTTTCGTCGTGGCGCAGCGACTGTACAGTGTCTGAACTGTAAACACAACGATTGTGGATTTGATTCTCATTCGGAGCAATGAACAATTTTCATTTCTTCTCTTTGTAACAAGACAAAGCGCGGTGTTGAGCTCCGAAACTCAACACGCAATATCTCTAACATAGCACTAGTTTTTTATATGTGGGATACAGAGAGAAATTAAGAAAGAAACGTTTTATTTAATATTCCAAATATCGATTTGAATGGACATTACTGTATTTGCTGTTGTGTGATTCATATTGTTAGTTTTATTTAAAAGAGCGACGATTCAGATCTAATTTAGAAATGTATTAAAGGTGAATATTACAAATGGGTTTTGATTTAATCATAATTAGCCAATTTTAGTTTCTCTATTTTTTTTGTATATACATTTAAATTTAGAATAAGTAGATCACTTTTGTAATAATTGCTTGTAGCGCAAAAATGCGTACATTTTATTATGTATTATTTTCGTTGAGAGTTTCATAATTTTGTGACGTCATCGAGTTTTCTGTTTTTGCGCCTACTCGAGGTGTGCACGTTCTGTAGGAATCTGTGGAATTTAAATAGATGTTTATCATATAATATGTAAATTATTTAAATGTTTATATAAAGTCTAATGAAAAATGGTGTTTTTTTGTGGAAGTATTACTGATTGAACACATGTTGTGCCTAAATTCAATTGACACAGTACTTAAATACGCTTGCTGTATGGAACGGTCGACGATCGTATACTGATGTAACTAATTTTGCTTCAATAGTGCAATACACGAGTATGTATCCATTGAATGGTGTTTGTTGTGGCAAATTTATTATAAACTTTTTTTTCATTCTTATTAAATAAATGAAAATAACGATGTCTAGGGCTGTAAAAAATTAGGTTATATATGATTTTGTTCTTGGAAATGTTATATGCACATAATGCATGGGAAAAAAATATTTGTGTTCTGGTGGGTGTGTACAACCAGCAAGACTGTCAATTGCTGTATATATCTTATAATATGATAGTTTTATTATAAAGTATTTTTATTAGACAAAAATACAATAAATGTGTGAAGTCCAAATCTTATCTTTTATTTTTCCTAAAAGTTTGTTGGTTTATTGTTCATGACAACTTATTAAATTTGGACCCATATTTTTAAACCGCTCTCAAGTTAAAGATCGGTCTTGCGAACGATTTATAAATATGGGCCTAAGATGGGCTCGCCGCCTACATGATAAAACATATGATAATTATGATGTATGATCATGAATTGCCCACAATCGTAGCATCCGAGCTCAATACGCCGGAATATTTTTTTAGAAACTTGTCTTTTTTTTCGAGAAACTCAGGTCATTACGAAGGAAACATAGCTATGAATAAACTAGGTAACAATTAAAAAAAAAAATAAAGAGGGGTTTAATTTTTTGTGATATTAAAAACTTAGACTCTTCGACTTCTTTTTTTACTGCCACCACAATGCTTACTCCATTGAGCGTACTAAGGGAAAATACTTATGGCTAATATACCATACTTATTTCTTTCGCTATAATTTTTAGTCAGAAATTAAAACGTTATTTTGCTATGCTTTTATTGTAGTTTAGGTGCTATATAATATTTATACATATAAAATTGGAATCTGTGAAAAATTGGAATTTATACGATACCACAACTCAAACAAACTATTTAAAATCAGTCAGGATTTTTTGATGAATATATAAAAATTTAAGGCCTTTAATACGTGATGAAGAACTATAAGAGACTAGCTAAATCACAAGATTTTATCAAATTTCACCTTAGCGAAATATGTGAAAATAACTACGTTTTACCAAGTGTAGACATATAGATATCTAATTAAACGATACTAAAACAAATATTTTCCGGGCTAACCTCTTGTCACAGTTGAACCGATTCTTTTAAGAGACTTTCACGGTCCAATAGAGGAGGTTATGGAGTGACATACAGGGTACTTTTTATCCCGGAACTCCTGCGGGATTGGGTTTTACGCGAGAACATGTTGGAAACGTTAGCCGTATGCTTATAGTTAGATAGATATGAAATAACTAAACATTTCTCTATTAAATACTATAATTTTTGCGAACCAATAAAAAAAAACTAAATGTACACTTATTTAGAAAACGTATAAAAATTTCAACCCAGCGAGACTCGAACCCGCGCCTCCTGGAAACTGACCAGGTCAGGCATCTGGTCCCATGTGGAATAACACTTTAAAAATGTTAAAAACTAAATGTAACTCATAACCAACCTTACTTAATAACAGTATACATAACGATACCTACTAAAATAAAAAAAGCGGACAAAGCCGCGCGGAGGCCACTATATAATAAATAAATTATTAATGCAATCTTGCATAGAAGTACCTATAGATAATAACTAAGTATCTTAGATGATAAAGTAAGTACTTCAATCATCTACGCTTACTAAAATAAACCTAGAACTATCGTTAAGGGTATTGATAGCCAGTTCATTTTGGAACCACTTTACCTATTTTGAAGGCAAGCGAAGTATTTAATAAACACAAACCACTGTTTGTTTTCTCTCGACTGAAATCGTAATATTAACGACCCATGCACGTTGGGTGAACTTCTACTATTGACAGCGCCAAGTACCTAATAATGTAGAGTCGTCTAAAATTGCGTAGGTTCCCACTTCCGTTTAAACAATATAGATTCTATTACCCGCCTTACTAACGTCCAATGACTAATAACAGCGAATAAACGAATTTTCCTTATTGTAAGTTTGAAGTTTACTACTAATCTATCACCTGTACGTGAAGTATCATATTACAGAAGACGCTCCCAAAAGATAATATATAATTATAAGAAAGTTATATAGAAAAATAACTGGTAGCGTTTATAAAGTAACTGCTCAGTGCTTACGAGTTTTTTTACTATACTTAATACAAAAATGTAATAAAAAATATCACTACTTTATTTTTGCCAAAGTGCTCGTAACTATTAAACTAATAATCAGCTTTTCATAAAACATAGCTAAGAACCATCGCAATGAACAAGGTTTTTGACTAAAAAACTGCACTCTAATCGGCTTTTTAATTCAGGAGCTACAGCGTCACAGACAGACACAGACACTTCAAATTTATAACTCATTTCCTTCAGGAGTTAATAAAATAAAGGAATATAAGCGCAAAATTGAGAGGCAACCTAGGAACCTAGAGTTAAGACACTCTTTTCCCATTAAGACACTTCCTTTCCCCATGATTTTTGAGGGCATTATATGTTGAGTAACAGAACTCAACACGGCGATTTCTTTCTTTCAGCGAAATGAAAATTTCATTTCATTAAATATTTCATTTCCTCGAGTGGACTTCGAACCCACAACCTGTCGCGTTTACAGTCACAGACTGTCCTCTTTCAAATTAACTTGGATTTTAAATTTAATATCAATATATTTTAATGCCTTAACTTAGTAAATCAATATAATACATTGATAATAAATAGGATACATGATACCCGTTTTCTTTCCTACCCTGTGATTAGTAATGAATATTGTACACGTAAATTCCGCTTTGTTACTTGAATTTACGTATTTCTAGCATTTAGGAAACTAATTCTTTATTTCTAATTGATTTTCTACTTATACTCTATTGTCCAATTAAAAAACAGCATTTTCGGAACTTAAAATAATGCGTAATATTGTATTTAACAAAATTTTCTTCCGAAATTTTCCGAATAAGATTTTTATCTATAAATCATCACCCACGGTTACTAAGTATCAAATGGAACAAAAAATATATCAGGTTGAATCAAAATAGTTAATTAAGTTTTTATATTACTTTTGATGATCTATGATATAGTGTTATCCGTCCGTGTGTGTGAAATCTTACAAGCCCAATTTGACTACTCCACATCCCAGTGAGCTGAAATTTCGATTACGACTTCAGTTCTGATGGGCGATGAAAATTAAATTGCATAAAAAATTTCACGCTGATCCCGCACACTGCAGGGTAGGCAGAGGGAACCTAGTTAAGACACTCCGTTCCCCACTTTCGACTGTATCCTGGAGTCATTGTGTGTTGAGTGGCAGAACTCAACGCCGCGGTTGTCCTCGACACCAGAACGAGGAAAATGGAAATATAAATTTAAGTAAATATTTCATCTCCTCGAGTGGGGATCGAACCCACAACCAGTCGGTTTACAGTCACATTTTGGGCCCCTGCGCCATGAATGGCCTCAGTTAAATTAAATTACATATAATGAATATTATTGTCCTAAGTGGCCAAAATGGCGGATCACACATTTTTGTACAATACTACTAATGAAATGATATAATCAAATACAAAGGCTTGATCTACCAAATATATAACACATGTAAAAAAACATACATGTGAAAAAAGAGAAACTGGAGGTAGAGTTGGAAGGTGGCCAAAGAGACCTCTGAACTAAGGCGAGCACTCTGGTGCTAACTGATATCGAGAACTTAAAGAAGGAGATTGACCGGAAAAATACCTCGCAATAATGATTCATTCAAAGTAACTAATGAAATATTGTTTATAATAATAATTTTATGAAATTTCAAAAGCTTTTATATTTTTTTAATTAAATTTTTATTCTCTATTTTTTAATTTTTAATAGCTTGGCACATATAAAACCAGATAATTAAAACTGTACAAATTTAATGCGCGATTTTTTGCTTTTGCAATTTCATAAATTTTTTTTTTTTTAAATAAAAAAAAAAGTAATATTTACAAAAGAACGTTAAAGTAAATTTTAAATATTTTTATAAATAAATTAAAATATATGGCATGTATTATTTATGTATGAAGAGGTTGATGACAGTGGTCGAGGCGAAAGAGGTATATAGAGACCGTAGCGTTTGGCGCTCCGTTCTCTCTGACTACCCCGCTAGGAATAAAGCGTGAAGTTAAGTTAAGATTAAAATATATGTGTATTCAAGTTCGTCGTGGCACAGTGGGATAGTGTCTGATTATCAACGTGACAGTTGTCAGTTCGATCTCCACTCGCAGGAATGGTTATATTTAAATTGTTTTTTTATCCCCCCTAGTAGACTAAGCGTGGCGTTAAGTTACGTCAATCAACACTTGAACGGAGTGTCTTAACACTAGATCCCTGTTATGAGGAAAAATAAAAAATGCTGTATATTAATCTTTATAAAAGAATATCACGTAAATTTAAATTTCAATATATAAGAGCTTGTGTCGCAGTAATATCAGCTTTTACCGCAACTAGAAAAATTAATTTTATTTCCGGAAAATTATACTTCAAAGACATCTGTCGCCCTAACATGAAAGGCGGGACAGTTATAAGGCAGGGAAACGACACGCTCCGCACAGTTGATACTCGAGCTGGTCACGTAGTAGAGTGCTGTCGGTTCACTGGCCAATATGTATAATGCAAAATTTAGTTCTTAATTTAGTTATACTTAGGCCTTGTGTGGAGGAACTGTTATTGTGAAAATATTATTATTATTTTTATTTAAAAGTGCCGTGATGTGTTTTATAATTTCAACAATTACAGCTCTTGTGCTTTTACAAGGTAGGTATTCGAAATTTTAAATATTAAATGCTACTAAAAACACTTAGTTATTTATATATTTTTTTAAAGGACCTAAATACCGGACCGGATATAATTTTAGCAGTATAATAATTATAACTGAATTGAAATGTTTATTTTACATGACAATTTTGCATCGATCTTTAAATTACCAATTTATAATTTATGCTTATACTTATAAAGAATGTCAAATAATTATAAAAATATCCATAGTATTGGAAAATACTTGTAATATTATTTTTTTGGTTGGTTGGTTGGTTTTGGTTGGTTTGGTTGGTTGATGGTTTTACTATTTTTTATAAAATTATATTACGGAGATACTGTGATGATATCTGTATATTAATTATTGACCTAATTATTTAATAATGAAACCTTTATAAATTTTAAACATAACTGAAATTATAAATATGAGCACGAAGCTACAAAAATTGCTATAAAAATACATCTAAGTAATGTAATATTTTAATACTAAGATATAAAGCAATTTTAAATTTGCATATTGTGTATTTTATCTATTTCTGACAATCTCTCTAGAAATAGATATCTAATTTGAATGGTATTAAAAAGTTAAACGGTTCACAGAGCATGTAAAAAATCTATGACGAAAAAGTAACAAGGTTTCAAACAGCGTCGCTTCATGAAAAAGTGCGTTAATTGTGATAGGCCTATGCAATAAAAGAAATAGAATCAAATTAGCTTCACGCTGTATCCCGCACACAGCAGGGTAGGCAGAGGGAGCCTAGTGTTAAGACACTCCGTTCCCCACTTTCTGCCGAATTCTGGAGGCATTGCGTGTTGAGTAGCAGAACTCAACGCCGCGCTTACCCAAACTTAGAAATAAATTTATTTATAATAATTCCCCAAAGTTACTTTGGTATAATATTTGTTGTTTTTAATATTTACAAAGACAACAGTATTGTGTCGTTTTGTTTTCGAAACGCTTCTTGTTTGTAGGTTTTTACCAATACAAAGAAGAGATTAAAAAGTATGTTTCTTAGGGAATAAAATGACTCACAATTAATTCTCGACAAATACGATAATTTATTGTATGAAGTTTTACATAAAATAAGGAAACATTCCTTTATATACGTCATATTAGTAATATTTCTATGTTTATTTTTAAATATTATAGTGCTAACTAAACAAAAATAAATAAATCAGCTTCACTCTGTACCCTGCATAGAGCAGGCTAGGCAGAGGGAACCTAGCGACACTCCGTTTCCTGCGCCTCGCCGAATTCCGAAGGCATTGCGTATTAAGAGGCGGAACTCAACGCCGCGCTATGCCTCGACACCAAAGCGGAGAAATGAAAATATATAATTTAAACAAATATTTCATCTCGAGTGGAGATCGAACCCACAACCAGTCGATTTTACAGTCACACTTTGTGCACCTGCGCCACGACTGGTCTCAAAAATAAGTTACTTCGCAAAATTTCTTGTATCATCATTCGTACCAAGTTATTTAGTTTAGCATAATAATAATAATTATGTTAATTTTTGTGAGCATTATACGAATGCAGCAAGTATTAATATCCAAATGGTAGCTGTCGTAACAATACGTCTGTATATCCGAGGCAGGAAGTAAACCACTCCACTTTCACTTGAATCAGTTGAGAGAATTAGCTTGTTAGAGAAATAGGTCTAAACTAACGAGTATCATAGCCTCAAAAGGATATATTGTGAAACGGATAGAAATAAGCAATCAAAATATATTATTTTATTTCTTACGTATCAGAGGCCGGTCGTAGCGCAGAGGCACAAAGTGTGACTGTAAAATTGACTGGTTGTGGATTCGATTCCCACTCGAGGAAGTGAAGTATTTATTTACATTTATATTTTCATTTCTTCGCTCTGGTGTAGAGACAAAGCGCGGCGTTGAGTTCCGCCACTCAGCATGCAATGCCTCCAGAATTCGGCGAAAAGTGGGGAACGGAGTGTCTTAACACTAGGTTACCTGTGCTTACCCTGCTGTGTGTGGGATAGCATGAAGCTGATTTAATTTTTTTATTTTTCTTACGTAATTTAAAAAAAATAATTTAACTTAAAACAGTCAATAAAATTTAAGAGAATGTATTTTACATATATAAAATATATTTTACATATATAAAACTGTAATGATCATCTTCCATCGTGTCATTTTATGAAGTGCACCAGACAGTGTCAGCCAGCTATACGTATATAATTCTCGTGCTCTTCTTCTTTATGCTCGTGCTCTTATTTTATATGGATACTGCGTACCTACTCTACACCAACTTTATTTAAACGAATTAAAAAAAATCGACATTATAACGAACTTACATTATAAATATTTTAGAAAATAAATCACTCATTAACTCTAAAAAAATAAATGAAAGGTAAGAACAATAAAATATTCTTACCTTTCATTTGTTTTTGTATAAATAAAATAATTATTAAATAAGTAACAGGATGGAAACTAATGAGAACTGAGTTATCCTAATGAAGGCGTAGTGCTGAACCTGTTGAATACAAGCCCCCTTTAGATCACTGGTTCCCAACCAGTGGTCCGTAGAAGCCTAAATATGGTCCGCGAACGATTTTAATTTTGTGACTGGGGATCGTGAGGTGAAGTTTTTGTTTCATTATATTTAATTTTTATTATACATACACAGTTAATTTTTATTATACCTACATGCATAGTGGTCCCTGCTACCTAGAGTGATACAAAAGTGGTCCTTGATCAAGAAAAGGTTGGGAATCCCTGCTTTAGATCATATATTGTTTGTTCTGGTTTTATTAGACAAACTGGTCGCAGTTTACTAATTGTCGGATTAGTTCCAAAATCCATATAATGACTCGAGGCTATTAATTAAATTTAATTATTATCAAACATATCTACATATAGATACTTGAAGATAATAGTTGAGATGCATTAAAATAATCATTGATATACATTCTTGGCTTCATATTGTAAAGTTTTATTTATTTATTATAACTGCATTTGGATTAGAACCAAGAACACTTGCAATAAAACGCTTAAGAATTTATCTAATCGCTATTGTGTGTTGGTCTATTGCGTTTCATGAAAGCAATCGTTATTTGTCCATGAGTAATTGTTGTTAATATATTGTTAGAGCAAATACCTATTCATATTGTATAGTATTAATTCAATTTACATAGTACCAAAGTACGTAAAAGATATAGGGGAGACAGATGCTGAAAGTGCCGGGGGAGGTTGTGTCGACGTAAATATACCGACAATATATATATTTAAATATACGGATACGGATATGTTGTGTCGCGTAATACTTAAGAGTACGGCACATGTGGTGGCCAATTTGATTGTGCCAGTGGCACGGACCGAGTAGCGGTGACATAGAGCTCCTCAAAACCATGTTATTAAATATTTTCAAAGTTATTTAGAAAAATACTTATTTAGAAAACGTATACAAATTTGTGAACACACAACAGTTGTGGTTAAGTTATTTTGTAAAACAAGAAGAGACCTATTACTGAAGCTGTAATAGTTTAGGCTTATTTTCAATACTTATAAATCTCTTTTTTTTTGTTAAATGTGATAAAAAGAGTTTCTATTATTGTTTGTGAAAATTGCAGAAGTATATTAAAATTGGAAAGTGTGGTGACATCAAATTTGTGGGAATGCTAAATACCAATTGGTTTACGAGGTGGTTAAGCCAAGTATTGCTGCTTTTTAAGCTAAGACACTACATTAAAATTGGCAAAAAATTTGGTCCATACATAATGAATATTAACGTAACGAAGTAAATGTTATAAACAATCCTCTGAGTGATACATAAAATATCATTTCACCGCTGTTTCTCATTAAACTTGAGAACTTGACAACGATGAACTTGCTCTTAAATATTTAAAAACCATTTTGTCTAATCCGTCTGATGCCAAAATTCAAAAAAGAAATGTTTGTGATGCTCCAAATAAGAAAAATATTAAAAGATATTTTTTTTATGGTTCTTATCCAGTGTTGATAAAGGTGTTTGGTATGTAATAAATCCGAAGCTGATTTTATTTTTTTTTAAGAGACACTTTTAAAAGTCAGTATAAAAAAAGAGGTCATCAGTGACAATTTAGAGTTTTTCTGTCTCCTACAAAAAAAAATATATTAAAAAAATATGATAAATATTTAAATGAAAAACTTGACGTTCTATTTTTTTCCACTTTAGTTACATAACTTATGGTTCACTATTCTATCGATACACAGTAGTTTCATCTATTTGTAAAAAAACCTTGTAAAGTACTTAGTGTAATTTTTAAAATCGTTCTTTATCGAACGAACTTAAAAGATATATAAAATTAGTAGCAAACATATTGCAGACTAAATTTCACTTTTGATGAATCACAATTTCCGGACATTGCAGCTATTTTATACGATTGGAGTAAGGATGTGTCATTTATTTATTTTATTTCACCTCCACGCTTTATCCTGCACGTAGCAGACAGAGGAAACATGGGAACTTTGTGTTAAGACACTCCGTTCCCAACTTTCCACCAAATTCCTTAGGCATTGCGTGATAAGTGGCGTAACTCAACACCGCGCTTTGCCTCGTTATCAGAGCGAGGAAATGAAAACACCTCGGGGGAATCAAACCCACAACCGTCACGTATACACGTCGCACGCTTTTCCTCCTGCGCCATGATGACCTCTTTTATATATCTATCATAATAATATATTAATATCACATTAAAGTTTTATTTACTTGACTTTCTTAAGCAGATATTGTATAAATATAGAAATATATGTATGTAATAACATAAGTCTAGTTCTAAGTAATATCTATAGAAAAAGTATTAAAAGAAATGTAAATATAACAAAAGGTACGGACCATAAAGTCTGTAGTGAAAGTAAGAATTAAAATAAAAAAAAAATATATATATTATTTACGTTCAGTGTAAGACAAGAAGTAAATATGTTTTTTATTGGTTTCTATATTATTTATTATCTGACTACTATTATTGCTACTTTATTACACTATACTATATTGTTATTTCAAGATCACCAAAGCAGCACAGAGTTTTTACATAAATAATATACATACTAAAAGCATTAAAAATAATTGCAGCCGTGCCCGTTGATCATGTTCACAGCCGATGACGATCAATAGACGTTTCATAGATTTAGAACTGTCACATGTGCTGTTTATTGCAGGTGCAATGTGAACAGAAGTCTATTTTATTTTTAATTTTATGATCCTAAATATTAAGAAATATATATATATTTTATACTTATACTTACTTGTGTTTTATTGAGTGAAGATTTCTTAATTTAATTTAGACGTGACTTTGCAATTTTGGTTGTAAAATTGTAAAAAATATTTTAATTATTATACGTTTTTGCTATAACGTGATTTTTTTCACCGTCTACCTAATGAGTATAACAATTGTGTGAATAGTCTTAAGTCTTACAAATATTTAATTAAAAACAATTAGTTGGAGTGATCGTAAAGCATGAAATATTTTGAAAATAATTGAAATTCTTTTTTAAAATTTATTTCTTTTTTTTTATTTTAATTAATCACAGATTAAACAAAGAGTTTATTTAAATAATGTAAAAAAAAAGTTTATTACGAGAGACTCAGATACAGTAATAGTCACTTCACAAGTTAAGATCTTATCCGCTTTGACTCTACGTTCTACGGGCACTTCATATAGATAACTTGTTCAGATATCAGCTACATACATATATATATGTGCCCTTTAAAATGTATGTAACACAACATTGTACACGTATGTACATACTGCCTATTTAACTAATACATATATACATTATTATACATACATATAAAAGAATTGTCGAGGCAAAGTGCGGCGTCAAGTTCCGCCACTTAACACGCATGCCTCTAGAACTCAGCCGAAAATTAATTAATATAATCATATATTTTTTGAAGGGTAGACAGAGACTGCTGAGATACTTGACTCCTCATTACTATTGTTCTCGACTTTCCGCTTTGCTTCGCCAACGCCAGAGTGAGAAAACGAAAATATAACCCTGCGCTACGACGGCCTAAATATATAACGTAAAAATATTAATTAAATAAATAAGAAAATGTATTAATGTCCATCTTGGTGCAGTAGGACAGCGACTAGTTGTAAATGCGATAATTTTGGCTTCGATCCCGACTAGAGGTAATTAATTACGTTGCATTCCTATGCTCTGATTCATTGCCCAACGTTGGGAATTCGAGCATATGAAGAAAAAAAGAGGCACTAGGTTCTTTCTACCTATCGTATAGGGTAATGTGAAGCTTAAAATTGGTATTTAGTATCTAAAATAAAAAAATGTGCTAAAATAGCTCTTTTATTTCAAGCACAAGCCTGCGTCTGCGGCGAATGAAATATTCGTTGTTTTAATTTCCTCGCTCTGGTAACGAGGCAAAGCGCAGCGTTGAGTTCCGCTACTCAACACACAGTGTCTCAAGAATACGGCGGTAAGTGGGTCACGAAAATGTTTAATGGGAAGCGGAGTGTCTTAACATAAGATTTCCAGGTTCCCTGCTATATGCGGGATACAGCGTTAAGCTCAAAAAAAAATAAAAAATATATTTTTAAGGATAGTTGTATATGATTACAAGGACAACTATTTTACAATAGGTATAAAAACCTGTGACGTTACACATCCGGCTATGAATTGTTACGATTTTATCTGTATAAATACTTGAGTACTCAAAGCATGTATCTCTGCCAGAACAAGCGAGAATTATTATTTAACGTCAGCTACTGTTATACATACATATATGTACCTACTTCATTTACGTAAGTTATAGAACTATATACATTGTATTCAAATAATTCTGATGAAAATTTACGTTTGCGGGGCTATCGTGTTTGAAAAAGGACGTATTCATATTTTTCTATGTACGGTTCTAGGTGCGGTATTAGTTAGCTCCTTACCCTCTCTGCGCCCTCTTGAAAAGAAGGGTAGGTCATTTTAATGTGTATATCTAAAATATTACAATCGTACAGAAATTCCCTATAAAATATTTTTTCTGTACTTGAGTTAAATTTAACTAGAATACCTCTACAACTTCGATTCCGTCATACTTAGTCATAGAACAATAAATAACACAGTTTTAAAATGTATGAACATTTTAAAACAGCAATTTTACTTTGTCTATAATGGGACAAATGGGACCTACAAAGTGCTTGAGTTTCACATTAAGTGTTTTAGATCTTCTATTTTCTAACATCATCAGAAAGTCCACATCGTATTGGACAACTGTTCTTAAGACGTTATATTCTTATCTTTTAAAGCTTAGTTGGCCGCTGCTGCTGCCCTTACCATCAGGTATTTTTCTATAAAGATAAGAGCCTAAATATTATCGAGCACTAATATCTACATAACAAAAAAGTTTAATTAAAATTAGTCCAGTAGTTTTGCGAGCAAAACGAATAACATAAAAATGCAGGCGAAAATTACAAAACTATTTTTTGTATTCAGTTTTTTTGTAAAAAAAGATTCCTTTTACAGTTTAATTATAATTATAGATATTTTTAGATTTAAAATATATAGTGAAAATTATACAACTAATAACAAGTATTCCAAAAATATTTCATTACTGAATACTGTCAGTGATTTGTGATTAAATATCGAAAAAAATATTTTAATCACAACCAGAAGTTTAAAAAAATTTACGCTATTGAAAACAATAGACATTGTTTTATACATATTTGATATATTAATAGTGGAAAATGGCTCTACATTAAGACGTCAATATAAAATGTAGATAATATGGTGTTTATCGTTGGTTGTATGATATAAGACTGTTACTTATTCAAAGTGACATTTGCCACGGTAGTAGGTAGCTATTACACATTATTATTAAAACAGATCGAACAGGCTTAGGTAATCGTACAGATTATAGCAATTATAAAATATAATTGGATATTGTAAGGTAACTTCTAGGTATTGTAGTGTTCATATATACTAGCATAGCATATACATATGTAACCACCCTTGTATTTCACTGAATAAATTAGAAACTACAACTACTTCACGCTTATCTAATGATTCATAACTGTTGTTTGATAAAATAGTTAATAAAATAAATAAATAAATCAGCTTCACGCTGTATCCCGCATACAGCAGGGTAGGCAGAGGGAACCTAGTGTTAAGACAATCCGTTCCCCACTTTCTGCCGAATTCTGGAGGCATTGCGTGTTGAGTGGCGGGACTCAACGCCACGCTTTACCTCGACACCAGAGCGAAGAAATGCAAATATAAATTTAAGTAAGTATTTCATCTCCTCGAGTGGGGATCGAAACCACAACCAGTCGGTTTCACAGTCACACTTTATGCCACTGCGCCGCGACTGGCCTCAAAAAAATACTTAAAATAGTTAATAATTATTAATAATATTTAGTTAAAAATATAAATAGATTTATAACATGAATAGTAAACACGTCTTGTACTTTAATTATTGCAAGATACAGACTCATTTGTTATCATTATTAGCACCTGTCAATTTCAGTTAAGAGTTTAATATTTTTCGTGTACACCGGCAGTTAAGACAATGTGGAAACCTTGTACGAAGTTAAGCGCAAAATAATTCATTCATTCTTACTGTGTAACGTTTTGTATTAGTTCTTGAGTTTGGTCACGGCTAAACACACACACACACACTAAATAGAGTCACAACAGCCATTGTGCGATTCTAATATTGTTTAAAATGAACCTTACTTTCGAATTAAGGTCTTTGTCATTACCTACGCACATTATTTTAGGGCCCTTGAAAGTATAAATAATTTTGAATGATCACTATTGTGTTTTGTAATTAGATACTTGATAGATAAATGAAAAAATAAATGTAATTTGTAACATCTAACGAAAATTAAGCATATGTTTAATTACATACGTACCTACTGCTACCTACATGTCTGTAGGACGTATGTATTAGATAATGGTTGGTCCCAATAAAATCTTTAGTAAGGCATGATTAAACTGGGATAGAAAAAAATTAAAAACATAATATTTAGATTTGTAACCTAGTCAATTCTTTGATCAAAATTGTAATTTTTAATAAAAAAATATTATCTAGATCAAATAATATATTATATGTATTCAAATGCTGAGCGCGCTGTAACCTCTAGAGAAAATTCAAATAAAACTGCTGTCATTAATTTATCAATGAACTTGTCACGCTTCAGATAGACGTTATGGCACAATTTCTTAACATCGATTCACTTGTTTAAGTTTAGTGAAACTTAAATTCAATAAGCGTGAAAAGCAAAAATATTTCTTAATGCTCTGACCGTACGGTCGTTTATACTTGTTAAAATTAATAATTTTTTCGATGTAACAACATTGATCCACTTTATTTTTTAAGCTTTTAAAATATTCCATATTGTCTTTAAACTTGGTATTACCCATCTACCTAGTCTATCTCATCTCCAGATCCAGAGAATAACGTAATAAACAAAATTACCACCTTGAGACGACGACTATACAAGGTAAAATTTTGCAATTCACAAGGCAAGCATTTATAAGATTAAGTGTGTTTTTTGGAGTAGAGGTAGATTTTTCCGTAACATGTTGGCAGATATCATTCGCCAGAACGCACGTCTCAATGTCAATTTGGATTTAATTAAGTTCCATTGAAATTGTTAAATATTTTGAATGTTTGGCCCATATTTATAAACCGCTCTCAAGTGTGAGATGCCGTTCTATGAATGAAAACAGCATCTCAAGATTGATCTATGAGAGCTATTTATAAATACGACTCTAGATAACATTAGGTACGTAGGTTTGTTTATATATTATGTACAAGTATAAACACTGTAAAAATAATCACAATATATATGTAGTTATTTATATAAACTGTATATAATTTATTTGAAAATTATCTTTTGGCGAAATTATAATTGTCCAATGTCCATATTAAATACATCCCTAATATATAAATATTTTGTAGGTAACTAAAACTAATATTAGTTAACGCGTTTTACTTATAAAGAACAGTTGTATATTTTATATCATAATTTATATTTTCCTGTACTACATATAACACAAAGAGAATTGTCACGGTTTTATGAATTCTATCTTTAGCTCTTCAAAACAATATTGTTGTGATGGCAACGCTACGATATGTATAAATCAGATCTAGGGTTCTTTTATATTTTGTTACACATCAAGATATTAAGCGATAGAAAACTTTATACATTTATTTATTTAACTAAAGCGAATTACAAGCGCGTCTGGTTCCACTGAATTACCTCGTAATTTGACAAATTACGGTCATCAGTTCATCATTTTACCGCAATCTAAAATCTCATAACTAACCTGAGCTCGTCTGGAGTAAATAAAAATAAAGTAATTTATAACTAAATATAAGCATTAGTATGTTTAATATATATATATTTAGGTACCTACAAGTTAGCCAAGGCCAGTAGTGGCGCAGAGCACTAGCATGTGACTCAATTCCCACTCAAAAAAATTAAATATTTATTATTTTCATTGCCTGGTTTTGGTAACGAGACAAAGCGCGGCGTTAAGTTCCGCCATTCAATACGCAGTACCTCCAAAATTCGGTGGCAAGTGCGATACGATGTGTCTTAGCATTAGTTTGTCTCCGCCTACCCTGCTATTTGCGGGATACAGCGTGAAGCTAAAAAAAAGTTAGCTATTGTATCCTTCATATTGGAATCTGTTAAAATGTTAATTTGAATTCTCTCTAGGTATAAAATTTATCATATAAACTTATAACTTACAATATTTTAATTTTTTATTCCAGCCACTGAGCTCGCTTGCGGCGAAGATTTCGGATACGATGGAGTTATTGGTAAAAGAACAGTTAATTATTTAATTCTATAATTTCTATATTTAATAAAATAAAGATGTTATTAAATCAGCTTCACGCTGTATCCTGCAAACACTAAGGTAGGCAGAGAGAAACTTGTGTTAAGACACTCCGTTGCCCACTTTTCGCCGAGTTCTGGAGACATTGCGCGTTGAATAGCGGAACTCAACACTCCGCTTTTCCTCGACACCGGAGCGAAGAAATAAAAATATAAATGTAAATAAATATTTCATTTCCTCGAGTGGGGAACGAACCCACAACCAATTGATTTTACAGTCACACTTTGTGCCCTTGCGCCACGACTGGCCTCTATATTTAATCATTATCTTTTTCTTAAGATCGTAACATTTTATAGGTCCTAACTATTGGGGTGAAAAATTTCGAGAATGCAGAGGCAAGCACCAAAGTCCTATTAACATAAACATACTACGCGTCAAACAGGTTGCTTTACCAGATATCGTTTTCGTCGGTTTTGACGACCCAATAGATGATGTTCACGTCTCCAACAACGGACATACAGGTAAATGGATTACTATTGAATACTGTGAAAACTTAGATAACAATTTAAAAAATATATATTTTCTATAAAAAAGAACAAATAGATTTTATATTTTATATTTAAAAAAAAAACAATTTTTTTTCTAAATATTGAAAAGCTACCGTAGTACCATTTAGCACTACTAACTGTTTCAATTGTTTCAAATAAAATGCTAAATCTGAGTCAGATTCAGTCAAATTGATATTATTATTCATAATAATTTTTATTTAGTCTTAGAATACAATTAAGTTCATAATTAATTACTTATTTTCAGTTTTAATTGAAGTTGAAAATGAACCACACCCTCGTGTCAGCGGTGGTCCTCTCGACGGCGCATATGTTTTCAGCCAGATGCACTTTCATTGGGGGGACAACGACACATTTGGTTCAGAAGATAAAATTAATCACAGAAGGTGAGCGTAATTTAAGAATGATGTCCTTACTTACATACCAAGTGGGAGTCAAAATATTTTTTTTTAGCTTTACAGCCCGTACATAGCGGGGTAGACATTTTAGGCGCCGAATTTTCAATAAAATTTTTTCCGGCATTGCATGTTGAGTGGCGGAACTTAACGTCGCGCTTTTCCTTGTTACGAGATCGAGTGATATGAAATATTACATATTTAAATATGTGATATTAAATATATAATTTCATATGGAATATAAGAATATTAAGTGTTCGAGCGGGAATCGAATTCACAACCTTTCGTATTTACATGCGATTATGCTCCTGCGTCACGGCTGGCCTCGACTATCATTAAATTTGTTACAAAAAACTTAAAATGATAAGGTAAAGCTAAAATTCTTTGTTTGTTTAATTTTTTTATGAATTTGACAGTTTTCCTATGGAACTGCACATGGTGTTTTATAAGGAAGAATATAAATCTGCAAAATCTGCGATGAAGCACTCTGACGGACTAACGGTTCTTGCATTTTTCTATGAGGTAGTTAATTCATTCAATTTATTTTATTAACTAAATTAATGCATCTTATATTTTAAGTATCCTCACAAAATATTCTCGAAATTGCATCATAAGCCTCGCTTAAAAAACTTAAAAATAAACCTACATTGTGTTATAAAAATTATATATTTTTTTCTTTAAATACTACAATTTTTGTGAGCAAAAACAAAAACACTCCAAAAACGACTTTAATCACTTAATAAGACAATTGTGGCGCAGTGGCACAGGCATGTGAACTTAAAAGCGACAGTTGTGGGTTCAATTATCACACGAGGAAATTAATTATAATTTAGTAATATTTTCATTTCTACGCTTCGTAACAAGGCAAAGCGAGGCGTTGAGTTCCGCCACCAATGCACGATGTCTCGAAAATTGCACGGAAAGTAGGGAAAATGGTGTCACAAAGACAAGACACTTGACAATCTGCTTTTTAACCACATCAGTATATAATTATATTACCTAACACCTTTACTACAAAAGTTGACTTGTCTTTTGGTGTCAAGTTATTTAGTTAAAAGTGAGAAATTCTGAGTTTAATTTTTCACGTCAAAGTAAAATTGATTTTCCTATTCAGTTAATTTCAAATTATATGAGATCTCTGGTAAATGTTGGTAGTTCACGAAAAATATAGGAGATAGTGTATGTATTATTGCAAAAATTCTATCAACTGATAATTTCATTTTAATTTAATATTTATATTATTGTATTCTAAGAAAATGTTTTAAAAATAATTTGATAACATTATATCTAACACATTATTTATATTAATTCGCGGAATTCAACTTCGCACTTAATCCTACCAGAATGGGAAAATTAAAATTAGTAATTCCTCGAGAGATCCTTTGGACATCAAACCAACGACCATCGCGTTTACAGTTAGATGCTGTGCCACGGCTCCACAACGGGCTCCGACTGTGGGCTTAATATTATATAATTAGATAGTATTAATTTTATTATTATTATTTTCAGTTGGACCGTCACCAGCATCCAGCCTACGATGACATAACATCTGCTCTTTCTAATGTGACGGAACCGCACACTAGTGTTGTGATGAGCCAGCCATTTTCCTTCTTAAACATTCTACCTTTAGACTTGCGAAGATATTTCACTTACAAAGGCTCCTTGACTACCCCGCCGTGTTCTGAAGTGGTGATATGGCTCGATTTTGAACAACCAATAAGATTAACTCATGATCAGGTAATTAGATAGATCCTTGACTAAAATATTTATATCCTAGAATTTTACGAATTTAGTTCCAAGAAATATCTTTTCTAAGATGAGGCTATTATGTAACGCGATTTAATGACAAAAAGAAGTAGAGTAGTTAAATTTACTTAAAGAAAGTTCTAGGTGATCCGTAAAATTACAGCGAATTTAAAAAAATGTATTTTCAAAATTACTCTAAAACTTAGGTATATTGAATAAAAATAAAACATACAAAATTTACTTTTATTTTTTTACAGATAGAATCGTTTAGAGAATTACGTTCAGCAACAGGGAAAATAAGACATAACTTCAGACCGATACAACCAATTGGCGATCGTGTGGTATTTTACAATGTGGATAACAGTTACTATGGTTACAATGAAGTTGATGAGCCCGAGCAGGAAAGAAAGAAAGGCCGCAGTGGTGCCAGTAAAAATAACATTAACAATTTAATATTTATTTTCATCCTTGCAATATTATTAAGTATATGAATAAATTTTATCGAAATGCATAATTTTAATAAAAGTAGATTTCAATCTTAGTTAAATTTAGTTAATTTTTAATCTGTCTACCAGTTTGTCATTGCCTATGTAGATAAGAAATATTAAATAAAATTAATTATTATGGCGCTTTCCCAAAATTCCATGTAAGTATAATTATTTATTATAAAAAATAATTTAATGGAAATAGTTGTTTTGAGCTCTCTAAAAAGGTACATTTATTTTAAAAGGGAAGCAAATAGTCTATTTATAAAACAAATAAATTTCAATAAAGTGGTATGGTTTTCCTGTAGTGTGATTGTGGGTTAAAATCTAATTTAGAACAATAATTGTTTAATATGCTTAACTGGCCTTGTTTAACAAATTGTGGGTTCAACCAACTAATATAAGTCTTACGAAATTCTGCCTAATATAAAAAAATTGAGTGATTTATGTAAAACTAAATTTTAAAAAAGTAACTGTACAAAGGCTTATGCATGCATTTGCAAAGTGTTTAATTTAGTATGCTTAATGAAATTTATTATTTAGTCATTAGTTATATCAATTGCTACATGCACTTCACTTTGTATGTATGATGTTAATGTTATTTTATTATTTATATTTTTTTAGAAATATACTTAGAACTGTGATAAAGAAAACTTATTTTCTTGTAAGTTGTAAAATAAATTACTATACTGAGTAAATGTACATTTAATTTTTTCCTGATCAGTATTTCGTGTGCTACTGTTAGCTGTGTAGCGAATATTAGGACAGGACTATAAGATGTGAATACAACTCTCACTTCAAACATAAATTAATATTTTAAAGTATTCAAGGCACACAAGGTATATACAAAAAGGCAAAAACATATAATTAAAATTTAAATATTCTTATTATTTCATTTCTCCCCAATAATAGGTTATTGCCTCCCCAAGGGAGAATTTAGTGTCAAAATAATTTATTCATCACTTTCTGTTCAAATTTCAGACATTGTGTTGGAGAAGACATTGTTGGGCGGCAGAACCCAAGCCCACATATGTGTTGCCAGACTGGCGAAATAAAGATTGCCCATACTAGGTATCTAGCTCACAACCATCACATTTGCAGTCAATGGGATATCTGACATAATGGCAAATGCAATGATTTTGAATTGTGGTGACCCAAGCCAAATTATTATATAATTTCATTTTATTATTTTAATCAATTTATTCATAAAAAATATTTTACATATGCCAATTATCATTTTACAAGATCATAAAGTAAAATATTTTTGTTTCAAAAAATATTTTGGCCTTATGTGAATACATCTAAAAAAACCAGCAGGACACATATTAGGATTACATAGCAGGATGAATTTTTTATTTGTTTTCTAAAAAAGTATTTTTCTCTCTTAAGTAAATAAGAAATAATAGTTTGAAACGTTAAGCGGTTAATCTTCATCTATTTGCCTATTTTGATTCAAAGACACCATAGCGCTTAAATTTTCTTCATTACCCTCTTTAAGGCGTTCCCATATTAATTCTGCAATTGCTTTTTGTGTTCTTCTTTCCAATTTTTCTAACTTTTTAGCAACATCTCTTTTTAAATCCCAATCAGGTTTTCGTGGGGCTAAACTGGAAATGTCTAAATCTTGTAACACTACCTGAAATATTGTAAAAAAAATATATATACATTTATGTTATAATGTAAATAAGACAAGGGTTCTGGTATATGAAAGACATGAAAAAAAGATGGAAAGCAAGATCAGTGTAAATGGCCAGGAAGAGGTGTAGACTACCTTGCTAGGGGCGGTCCACACCACCACATAAAGCATGAAGTTAAGTTATAAATACATATATAAAATAATTGTTTGTGTTAGTTAATTATGCTTAAATTGGTGTAAAAATAAAAGTTTGTTATGTATTATAAGTAGAATAAATATTACATTTACAATTAAATGCACATGTGTGTGTGTCTTAGTAATATTAAGTGTGCTATCTTATTACCAAGATTAATTCTGAGCACTGATATGATATACATAGAATGTATCATCAATTCATTTATAGAATGTATAATAATAATCTAATAGTAGAATCATGAGGTCAGTCCTGACGCAGGGACACAAAGTGTGACTGTAAAATTGACAGGTTATGAGTTCAATCCCCACTCAAGGAAATGAAATATTTATTTACATTTATATTTTTATTTCTTCGCTCTGGTGTCCAGGCAAAGTGCGTCATTGAGTTCCACCACTCAACACGCCAATGCCTCTAGAACTTGGTGGAAAGTGAGGAGCGTCTTAACACTAGGTTCCCTCTGCTTACCCTGCCATGTTTGGGATACAGTGTGAAGCTGATTTTTTTTAGTAGGATCATTAAGAGTATGGTATTAACATTGAGAGATGCTCAGACACTGGAGATCAGCAATAATGCGCATTAAAAGGAGCCCTTTAAATCTACACTTGGGTTGCAAGTCTTTTGAGACTTTTTGAGCACACACTGCTCCTTAACTTGCAGTACACACTGTAAGTCCTTGGAATGTGTAATAATTTGTTATAACATTTATATCTTCTACTTCATTAAATGGATATCATATCCAACACCATAAGAATTATTAGAAAATAAAATTATATATTTACTAAATAATTATTTTTCTTTCCTAAGTGTGGAATAACACTTTAAATTTTTTTTAAAAATAAGAATTATTAGATCAAACCAGTAGTTTCGGGGATTTATGTGTTTGATCATAATCAAACAATTCTTTATCTTTATAATATTATTATTATAGATACATTTTTTTGGTGATAAAATATTAGATAGTAGTAATTGATAACCTCTTTCTTTTTGAAGTTGGTTAAAAATTATGTTTAATATATTAATTTCAAACAAAATATAAAATAACTACTTGTATTTCATAAGCAATACAATTTTTCTCATAGCAAACCTAGTGGAAAGTCTTATTCCACCTCTTCTTTCTGCTAGGAGTAGCAGAAATCAATGCCACACATATTGTCTTACTACAGTGGGGTAACCAGGGTAACTCAGACATTCACGACATTCATAATACATATATTTTTGTCAATTACCTTTTCCTTGCCTGCTTCCACTAAATCTTTTACTTCTTCATCAACTAACGATGGCTCTGCATCCTGTAACTTTTCTTTTTGTAAAGATTCATCTTGAGGTTTGTAACTTCTAAATTTGGGTCTGAAATTTTTAAAGAAATATACAACAGTTTCAGAAATACACAACAACATTATAATTATATATAACTAAAAGATATCGCACTTTGGAAGTACCATAGGCTCGGACTTTGGTGTGCATTCTGAGGTACTGTCACTGTTTGTTGCTTTCCGTTTAAGATTTTTAAGCTTTTCTTTCCTTTTTAAAGCTTGTTCTTCTAAGTTACCAACACCTTCCATTGTATCGAGAACTACCATAGTAGCTATTTGGGTTACACTTTAATGTTTTTGTTCATGATACTGTTTTAAATTCAGATAATTATGTGTTACGTATAATTTCAGCGAACATAGACTGTAAATATTCAAAATAAATTGATATGAGTTATTAATTTTTTTATTTAATTATATTATAAACTGAAAATAAACAGATAGTATCTGTTTTCACTTTTATGTTAGGTTACCTATATATTTGACAGAACGACATTGATTTATGACCATAAACAATTAGACATTAGATAGACAGACACAGAGAACAGTATGGTAAGAAATAGAGCAGGATAAAATAATTATTCGTTATAGAACAACATTTAGAAAAATCGATATCTATTATAGACGAGATATCGCGAATCGAAAAAAACTAATTAATTGATGATATATACTCACATCGATATAAACATAATGTCAATGTGTTTATTGAATTGTGTATCGAAATTCAAAATATACAAACAAATAACAAACAAAATATACAAACAAAAAACAAAATATGTAAAAAATGTTGATGAACATAAGTAGTTAGATTGCTACCAGCGTTGCCAGATTTCCCGATTGTGGCGGGACGATATTTAGACCAAAAATTAAATAAAAGTCTCGATCGAGACATTAGATTATTATTAATTTCATAGAAATAAGTATATTCTTAAGTTATGTATAATTATTATTCTGCAGATTTTACTGCCAAGTAAACCAAACCAATATCGCTTAGATGTGGGATTGCAATAGCGTTGGTTACCAAGCACAATGCCATATCCCTGAATTATTGTGTGGTCATTCTAATAAGTGCAATATCACTTGTATGTAATGTTCATTCTAACAAATGATCTATAACTAGTTCTATATAATAAGCCTGATTCCTCATATAAATCGTGTCTCCTTCTTCTCCGTAATATCCGCGCCGTAGAGTCATCCTGATGCGGATCTATATGAGGTTCCGATTTACCCTTATATAATGTCAGCTTCACGCTATATCCTGTATCACACTTCACACAGTAGGATAGACAGAGGGAACCTAGTGTCAAGACACTCCGTTCCCCATTTTCAAAATTCAAAGTGAAATAAAAAATATATATCTAGTTATTTAATGATATAACGAATTAATATAATAACAAATAATAACGGTAAATGTAGCGTTTTCATTATAAAAATCACGCAAATTATTTCAAAATGTTAAATAATACATTGATATATTTGTATAATATTAATTTCATTGCGATTAATTTAATCAAAGTTAATAAGATCCTTGGTTTATCTTATTCTTATGTCTTTCAAACATAAATCAATATAATTCACTGCCAGGAATTGAAATAAAATGCAATTTAGATTACAACAACAAAATATATATTTCAAGTATAGTTATCAATATACATAATGAAAACCAATTCGTTATATAAATTAATTTAAAGTACATAAAAATGTACGTACGGCTATATTTTTACGAACATTTTACAATAACATTTGTATCTACTGCTTAATTAAATTATTAACTATTAAATTAGTTAGGTGCAGTTTTAAATGCGTTTTTCCAGTTATTATTGTTGTTGTTGTTGTTGTTGTTATTGTTGTTGTTGTTCATATAATGTTGTTAATAGTTCTTTTTTTCATTATTATATACATAAATAATTTGTACATTTGTATTTGTATGCACAACTATTTGTTACACTATAGTATTATTCTATAAGGGTATGCTATATAAGCCATTAGTATTTCATTAGATCTATTACATTATATAACTTACATTAAAATTATTTATCTACTTATGGCAAAATATTTGTATTAAATAAATAATTATATTATATGTGAACATCTTCTTAAATTAACAATATTTGTAATTTTCTTTGCTATTTAAATCAGGTTCCTATAAAATAAAAATAAAAAATTTACAATATCTTAAGTCTTAACGCGATTGATCTTAATTGTTGATTTTCTTGTCGGCTGATCTTAGCAGACATTACATTTTTTACTTACTACCGACATTTTTAAGTCAATTGACGATGCATGCCCAATTGAATTGAATAAAGAATATGTCGATGTTGAGTAAAAGAAAAGCTCATGAAAATTATTATTTGTAGAAATAAACTATGTATATACATGAAAAGTATATCAAATATTTTTTTTATAAATGTTCCCTTAAGTGGTCTTTCTTACATGTCTTCGACTATCGAATGCTAGTCTATTGGAAACATTATTTACTGTAATGCCGTGATTCAAAGATAATACTTTTGATACGATATTAAGATCTTCTTGAGCTCTCGCGTTAATGTTTGTTTTAGCTAATAGCTGTTTCAATTCTGCATCGCGACTGAATTGATTAAATCTATTTGATGGAGTAATTCTATTAGAAAAGGGTACTTCAAATGTATTGAATCTATTATAATTTTGATTGTTAATACCTAAATTTCCAACACCGCTTTCATGGCGAAACACGCGATTTCCTTGTTTTAATCCCAGGTGATCATCAGGTCGTATTTGATTTGTGAGTTGAAAATTAGGTATTTGATTTACGTTTTGCAATGTGCTAGACTGCAAGAAGTTGCCAATACCTTGAGGCAAATGATTTTCTTGTAAGGGAAACTGATTGGGCTGCTGATCTCTTAAATGTATTAAAAAATCAACCGCCTCTCTGTTTGGAAGTTGCTGTTGGGGAGCTACTGTGCTGGCTTGTTCCAAAACAACACTCGGTTGAACAATAATTTGAGAATTATGTGATCTTAAGTTATTTTGGCTTGAAATAGGATTTTGTACGACAGTTTTATGAATGTTGAAGTTGCTCTGTATTTGATTGCTTGGTAGTTGTTGCTGCTCTCCTATAAATTGTTGTCGCTTAAGCTGTTCTTGTTCAAACAAAGCTTGTTGTAATCTTTGAGCTTCTTTTTGTTGTAACAACAGTTGTTGATTCCTTAAAAGTTCCTCTTGTTGTCTTTGCTGTATCTGAAGTAGCCGAAGTTGATGTTCTAATATTCTTTGTTTCTCCTCCAGTTGCTTTTGCAGAATTATTTGCTGATTAATAAATTGATTTGATGGTGCATTTGGTACATTAATAGTTGGTACTTGTGGTGTCAATAAGCTAGGAATTATATCGTTTGTTGGTGTACTCAAAGTTGGTAAGGGTTTTAATATTTCTTGATTATTGGATTGTTGGTATATAGGTATAACTTTTTTAGGTATACCTTGAGCATCCTGATGAACTGTAAATGCGGCTACCAGTGGAGCTTGGAATACCTGCACATCTTTTTTATCTACTTCTTCGATATTTTCGCCATCTTCGTTGTGTGTTGGTTTTGGTGTAGTGGTAGTAGTAGTAGTTGAAGTAGTTGTTGTTGATACAGCACGAGGTTTAGATGTCGTTATTTTACTGCTATGTCCTAAATTAGGGCTTACTTTAGAGTTACTTGGTATGCTTCGTATTTGTTGTACATTTATTCCACTTTCTTTTGCTTGGAAAATATCTTCAAAAGGCGCTTTAGTTGGAAGATTAGCGGTAGCATAATTTTCAACATTTCCAACTGTAGTGCTTAGAATTGATATTTTATTGTCTATTATCATTGGAGTCGTTTGAGATGAATTATCAAATGCAGCTTGTCCATTTACAACAAAAGAATGAATTTGTATATTTTCTTTACCTGTTTGTGTAACTTCATTATTATTATTTACGTTTTCCGTTTTGTATAACGTAGTACTATCTGTGCTTTCTATATCTGTAAAAGTCGCACTCTCTTCAAGATCACTTAAAGCTTTTAGTAAAGCTTTTCGTATATATGGATCTAAGCGCACCGAAGGTGATGTTTCTATAGTATTTGTTTTATGATTAATATCTTCGCTAATAGTGGTGTCTTGAGCAACGCCGAAGTAGATAAGAGCGAAGAAAATAATGGACTGCACCTGAAAATATAAAAGTATACTATATCATTAAAAATGTTAAAAAATATTATTAAATACTGCTACAGACAAACTACCACTTTATAGATAAAATTTGTCGCATAAATTTTGTCAAAAGAACTGATTCTATCAAATGCTTTTGTTCTACAAACAATGTGTGATTTCTTATCACCTATTGCGTAAACTTCATCTCCCTAAGTTACGGCTCGTTTCGTACTTGATCGTTATATTGTTTTGCTATCAAATAATTTTACTGATCTATATTTCTATGGATTTTTTTTTCAGCTTCTCGCTGTATCCCGCACACAGCAGGGTAGGCAGAAGGAACCTAGTGTTAAGACACTCCGTTCCCTTCTGCCGAATTCTCGAGGCTTTCCCTCGACACCAGAGCGAAGAAATGGAAATATAAATTTAAATAAATATTTCATCTCCTCGGGTGGGGATCGAACCCACAACCACTTGTGCCCCTGCACCACGATTGGCCTCTTGTTTGGAAATAGTTTTTATATATGTACAAAAATCTATACACAAAATTATATCAAATAAACAACTGTAACGTAGTTAATAAGTACTAAAAATGTTTTAATTGTACATAAATTTTACCGTAATATTTTTCTATTAGTCAGTAGTTAGTTAGTATGTTTTGGTGAGAGTATCTCTATAGAAATTTGATATATGTATAACCATGATGATTTTTGTTATTTTAGGACATGTTCTAACATTTCGATTGTTTTATAACGCTTAACTTATAAAAACTAACTAATATATTATTAAAATGTATTATTTTGATAGGTACCATTTCAAGGGATAGTATAGAAAACTTTTAAAAATAACTTTCAGTTTAAATTTCTAGAAAATAAGTGTCGACGTCAAGGTTTGTAACCTCCATAAATCTTTTATTACAAGTGTTAGGGACAAAAAATTAAGTCTGTCACTATTTAAAACAAAAATTAATAAAACACAGTACAGACAAATCATCAAAAGCTAACAATTTTCTTTTTTTTATTTGTCATATTTTTTTTTTCATATTAAGCTTACCCTGTTAGTCCCTAAAATAAAATTCCCTGTAATAAACTGTGACGTAGTTAAATTTGTATCTGGAACCTATATTTTTGTGTGTTAAAATAGATATATATATTTTACAAATTTTAACATGTTATTTCAGATTGATGCAACTTGCTCTTCCATTTTCTCACGAACATTAAGTATCAAGAATATAGTATCGGAATACTCCTTTCGGATAGTCATTTTCCCATAAGCTATTAGCGTGTGCATATCTATTGTTTTCTATGTGAATTTTAATTAATTAACAACACAATAACATTTAGGTCAGGAGTTGATTAATTATAATTTACGATTTACTGATTTTTGTTAACACAAAAATTATATGGGCATGTCTATTTGTTAATAAAATAAAACTTAATATAATAAAAGTTAATATGAAAACAGTTTTGTCGGAACGCCATAATTAAAAAGAAAACATACATTTAGTTAATATTTAAAATACTGTGTGTTTCCCTAAAAAATAAATAAATAAACATCGATATGCAATAAATTTTGAACCATATTTGCATATTCCATCCAATATAATATAGTTAAAAGTTGTATAAATAAAGTGTAATGAAGATATATAAGCGTACATTTTTTGCTTTTAGGTAATAAAGACTGTTGTCGATCACGATCTCATTGTCGAACGACGACCTACTGCTTTCACTGCTCATTCTTGCAAGTTGATGAATGGCTTCTTGAAACATGTCAAAATTAATATATAATGAACGCCCACGCACCTATGAGGACATTACACAACATAACTTTAGACTGTTAAATAATAAATAATAAATATTACCCATCGTCATAAGTAAATTTTTGTCACCTACACTTGTGCACTTCTCATTTACACATAACATACTTTGTCTTAGTCAAAATATAAATGCAAGAAAGAGTAGGTAGGCACTAAAAAATACAGCCTTAGCGCTTTCTATTATATCATTATATAGTATTATTTATGTTGTTTTTTAAATTTTATTACTCTGAGATACACAACTATTATCTTTTGACTTTGATTATCTTCTTCTAATAAATATACTTATGTATACACACTAATTATACAATACTGTACAAATATTGACAAAATCAATGTATCCTAAAGACAACATTTAATGTATAAATCTAGAGTAAATAATCGCTGACCTGCCTTTACTATGTAATACGAAACCGTATTAAAATAATAATATTATTATTTCTTTACAATATATTATGTAAAATTTATATTACAAAAATTTATTAGAAAAGTAATTTAAAATATATCTACATAATTATTAATTATGTATCTTTCGTGTTCTATATATATTTTTTTATCTGTGTGTTTAAACAGACTCCACAATTAATTTTTATCCTTATTCATTAAAGACCAGTATTTACAATATACCTACCTATGATTATTTTTTTAGTTTTAAATAATATTCAAAGATAAAAAAAATTACTTGCCTAATATTATGTAAGTGATCGTGCTCAAGACATTACTTAAGGAAGATATTGCTCGAAGCATTCCAAAGCCTTGTGACCCATTGAATCAGCAACAATGACCGCCAACGTATGATTTATAATCTTTATCTACAATTAGGCTTGAGTTAAATTGCCGCGTTCTTTATACTTTCACTAAATTAAATATTTATACGCATATATTATACATGCAATAGCCATATGCGTGATAAATAAAGATTTGTAAATTAAGTATTAAAAATGCAAATGAGAATATGAGTATTGCTTGCTAATAAAAATGGACAAAATACTAGCATTTTACGAAGTGTTTACAGATACTTCAATAATTTTTAACCGACTTTAAAAAAAAGGAGGTTCTCAATCTTTTTTTAAAATAACAGTAGGTATTGTAAGTACGTTTGTCAAATTATGAGTGACAACAACTGAGCCATTTACATACATACAATGGTATAAATTACATAATGTACCATTGTCAACAAAGAAGGAATTTCTCTTCTAAAGGTGAATGCTGATTATTCTTGTCTGAAAGGATTGCTTATTCGTATTATACTAAAATCAACAATCTATCAATTATACTGATATTCATACTGAAGCCAATTTTATTTTTATTGTACGCCCATTTTATTGAGGCAATGAATAATAGAGGCTATTAAATGCGTAACAATGCTATTAAAAACATGGCCTACTAATGTATTGTTTATTTTATCATATGAAATAAAGTTAAGCAAATAAATTAAATATTGTCAAGAAAACATTCATTCAATATAAATTTTGTCAAATTAATATATATTAATGATATAATTAAAATGTAGCTTAATTTGTATTAGGTACTACCTATAGGCTAATTGTGGCGCAGCGGCACAAAGTGTGACTGTAAGACCGACTGGCTGTGGGTTCGATCCCCACTCGAGGAGATGAAATATTTACTTAAATTTATATTTCCATTTCTTCGCTCTGGTGTGGAGGCAAAGCGCGGCGATGAGTTCTGCCACTCAACACGCAACGTCTCCAGAATTCGGCAGAAAGTGGGAAACGGAGTGTCTTAAGACTAGGTTCCCTCTGCCTACCCTGCGGTGTGCGGGATACAGCGTGAAGCTGGTAAAAAAAAGGTACTACCTATTATCATCTAAAATGTTGTAGTCAGTGTTGCGTAAACATATAAATCACAATCGGAACTTATGGCGCCTAATATAATTACGATTATAAAGAGAACACGTCGCCTCGGGGCTCATCTGACACCGGTGATTTATAAAACATTCGATAACAATAGTGATTCATTTCCATTACGTACGTGTGTATGTGTGTATGTGCGTATGCACCTTGCGCAAGTATGACTAAATATATATTTTTTTTCGTTATCTTTATTACCTTAACCTTTGAGTTACTTATGAGCTAATGTCTTAGAAAAAAGTATCTTAGATATATATTTTTAAAATAAAAAATAAATCAGCATCACGGTGTATACCGCACACAGCAAGGTAGGCAGAGGGAACCTAGTGTTAAGACCACTCCGTTCCCCACTTTCTGCCGAATTCTGGAGGCATTGCGTGCTGAGCGGCAGAACTCAACGCCGCGCTTGCCCTCGACACTAAAGCGAAGAAATGGAAATATAAATTTAAGTAAATATTTCATCTCCTCGAGTGGGGATCGTACCCATAACTAGTCGGTTTTACAGTCATACCTCGTGCCGCTGCGCCACAACTGGCCTAGTATATTTTTAGTAATATATAATACTTTATATTATATTATACGATATACGATGCCGTTGTACTCAAGACATATAAGACGTATATTGCCAAGAACGAAAAGCGACATAAAAAAAAAACAATCAAAATTTGTCTGTTTGTCCATCAGCATTTTGCCTGAAAATTATATTTTCTCATTTGTTTACTATAAAGATCCCTAGAAGAGTTTTTACAGTTTTCTTATATGTTTACATTTATTCAATAACAAATGGTTACCTAATAACAAAACATTCATATGGTAAATGTGAAACATAAGTTTCTACGAGAGAGAGTGTGAAATATTTTCCACAACTACAACAATTGCATTTTATGGGTAATAAAGTAAATGGTTCCCAACAGGTAATACGGAAATAAAAGTAACTATACATAGATCGTATATGTTATTTAAAAATATTACATTTTAATTTAAAGTCAATTTTATTTAAATTCACATACATACGGATTTCTGCTTATTTATGTACTAGTTGCTGCACATAACTTTTATCACATAGTTCGTATGATTTTAGTATTTAGCATCTAATCTCTTAGATTTATTATGTTTTCGAGAAATGCTTAAAACGACGAGTAACGTTTTGCTCGCTTATTAGGAGTTATATATCAAGTGTACTAGATCTCAAGACTCTATATCCTTTCCAGACATAACAGGTAAAACAGTGTAAAGTACAGTGAAAAATTTCATTTAAATCCAGTAAGTAACCAGTCTAGTCCTTCCAAAGCTGTGCGTGTACAAACAGTTCAGTTTTTATAAGAAAAACTAGCTGTAGATAATTTTTATTATAGTATTAGCTATAACTATAATTAAATAAAAATGTTGAATTACAAATGCATCTAGTAGAGATACTTACTACAAATTAAACGAATTAATGATGTTAATATGTTGATATGATTCAAGACAATAAAAATATTGCATATATTTCTCCCGCAAAGACAATGCTTGTGCGCGTTTAATGAGATGTTGCGAACAAACGTACCCTTGTTGAAGCGTATCGAAATATAATGAGGCATCTGGTAAACGTTACTTAATCTACATTTTTGTTATGTTTTTTTTAATTAATAATTTGTGTCAAAATCATTTATTTTATTTAGTCATTTAAATTAATGCAATATGTTTTGATTAAAAAATTATCAAACCCTTGTGTTAATCTCACTTTTCAGCGGAACCCAACGCCGCGCTTTGTCTTGTTACCAGAACGAGTAAGTGAAAATATTATAGAATTGGTTCACTTGAGTGGAGTTCTAAACCACAATCATCTCGTATACATTTACACTCTATGCCACTACGGCACGACGGCCTCTATATTCTGTCATATCTTTTGGAGTGCGTTTATTTAACATCAATTTCAGCTTAATACCTCCGTGCGATTGAGAGATAAATGGTCTTGACAGACAGACAGACAACAATGTAATGCTATAAGTATAAGCAGCTTTTACTTTTTGAGGTACGGAACCCTTATGATTAGTGTATTGTTGTTTGATAACAAGAAAATTAATTAATAATTACTTGAGGCCTTTAGTGGCGCAGGGGCACAAAGTGTGACTGAAAAACCGACTAGTTGTGGGTTCGATCCCCACTCGAGGAGATGAAATATTTACTTAAATTTATATTTCCATTTCTTCGCTCTGGTGTCGAGGTTAAGCGCGGCGTTGAGTGCTGCCACTCAACACGCAATGCCTCCAGAATTCGGCAGAAAGTGGAGAACGGAGTATCTTAACACTAGGTTCTCTCTGTCTACCCCGCTGTGTGCGGGATACAGCGTGAAGCTGATTTATTTATTTATTAAAAAGAGAGAACGACGTCTATCCTTATGCAAATGTAAATAAAATTCATACATTTAGATTGCTTCGTATAATCTAGTAATTATTTAACATGCGAGTGATGTAAATTTCGTTGAAAAGTAAGAAGTACCTAAGCGTCTATAATTAAGTTTCATATCTTTTAAGTAACATTTAAAATTAACTTTGTAATATAATTGCCTTGTTGGTTTTACGGGCCGCGGGATTGACTTCTACAAAATATATTATTACTATGATTTTATCAGTACCTGTATTATATTTCAGAGGATTGTTAAATATGTAGATACCTATCAATACATACGTACCTGGACCTTCTGTTTTACTGGATATTAGATAAGTTGAGGCCGTCGTGGCGCAGGAGCATAAGCGTGTGAATGTAACTCGACGGTTGTGGGTTTGATTCGCATTCGGAGGATTGGATTATTATTTAATAATATACTCATTTTTTCGCTGTGGTACTAAAGCAAAAGTGCAGCGTTGAGTCCGCCACTTAACCGAAGTAACTTGAAAGTAACTTGGTGAATGGAGAGTCTAAACACTAGGTTCTCTCTACCTACCCTATAATATGCGGGATACAGTGTGAAGTGTTTAAGTAGGTGCATGTATATGAAATTTAAACAATCAGTTTTAATAACCAAGAACTCGACGGTGAACTTTGCAAATTTGAAGTAATAAAATGAAGATGTCCTATAAACAGCTTATCATATGCATTTCTCACAGAAGTTAGCGATTTAGAATAAAGATATTCAGATTATCTAACCGTCTTACGAAAATTTATAAAATTACATAATACGCGTAATAGGTAAGCGTCTCTTCTATTAGATATTTATAAGTCATATAGCATCTATATCTAGTGTTAATTTATGACTAATAAAAATCTTTATAATGTATTATTTTTGTGGATAAAAACATTTCACGCATTCATTCAAAGCAATCGTGGTGATGGGTTAGCGTTGGTACTGAACGCTGATGCTGCAATTTCTAACATCCAGATTGCAACAATAGTAATGATAGGCAGAAAGAACTAAATGCTAAGACACTCCGTGTTCCATTTTTCACCAAATTCTGGAGGCATTGCGTGTTAAGTGGCAGAACTCAACGCCGCGTTTTGCCTCGATACCACAGCGAAGAAATGAAAACGTTAAATACTTAATTACTGTCGTGTTCCTGCGCCATGACTGGCCTTAATATATGTATTAGATGTATATTTTTATGTAATGCTTTGTTTAACAATAACCTTTTAATAATAGAATGTAATTATAACTTCACGAAAATATATTGTAACTCGTAAGTAACGGAATACGTATGACATAATCTATATATATAAAAGGACATGTTCCTGACTGACTGAGGTAAGACGCACGCACAGTTGCAACCGCCGTAGGGGTTGAAAGTTTGTATGGTTTTTTTTTAATCGGCACCGATTTTAATGAAATTTGACATTCAGACTCTTAAAAATGTTTCATTGAACACGTGTTTCATGGTTTTTTTAGAATTCACCACGTAAGGGTTCAAATAAGAGGTTGAAAGTTTATGTAGAAAAATCTTTAAATCGCCACCGATTTTTATAATAAATTAAATTCACACTGTTAAAAATATTTTATTGTACACGTGTTTCGTGGTTTTTTTTAGAATTCACCCCTAAGGTTGCAAACAAACGGGCAAAGCTGCGCGCGCCCACTAGCCTGTAATATATTCGTATGAGCTTCACAGATTATACTGTTAGTCGCTGTCGTCCGGAACTTTGTTGCGTTTAGAACCTAACCATATAATTTAAGTTTCGTTCCATCCGTTCTCAATAAATCGGTACTTCCTTTTTAACCCCCTTCTTAGTATTACATTAATAAGCCTAGCTAAAAACGACGCTTAAAACCTTAGGCGTAATGCCAGCCGGAAGTTCAAATTGAAATTCAAAATATTTTTTATTCATGTAGACCGTTACAGGCACTTACGAATAGACGTGATTATAATATGATTCTACTGCTAGTTCACAAAATCTCACAATGCAGAAGAACGACAAGAAACTCCATAATTGCTCTTTTAAATAATATTTTAAAATTTTATGTTTTGGTTACATTTTAATCAATCAATCAGCTGTATCCCGCACAGAGCAGGGTAGGCAGAGGGAACCTAGTGTTAAGACACTCCGTTCCTCACTTTCCGCCGAGTTCTGGAAGCATTACGTGTTGAGTGGCGGAACTCAACGCCGGGCTTTGCCTCGACACCAGAGCGAAGAAATGAAAATATAAATGTATTTACATTTATATTTTCATTAAAATATTTCCTTTCCTCGAGTGAGGATCGAACCCACAACCAGTCGATTTTACAATCATACTTTGTGCCACTGCGCCACGACTGGCCTTTGGTTACATTGTGCATACACAAAAGTATAGGTATAACTTATGTGAAGACAATGTAAGTCGACTATAAATAGACACACGCTAACTAGGGTACTTATATTTATAAGTCTTTTGATAGCATCACCGAAGAGCTTGACCAGCCCCAACAGACATCACCCGTTCACGAGCATCACGCATGCATCAGCATTGTTTAACTCAACCATATCTTTGGGAGTCAAACGACCGGATACATGACGCCACCATCAGTAAGATATTTACAGGAAAGGGATTTCCTTTTCCCTTCCTTCCTTCCTTTCTTCCCTTTAGATGGAGCTTTAACTCCAGATTAGTGTGTTTAAGCAAACCAAAAAAAACTTTTGGTTTAATTATAATAACAAAGATATAATAATGACCTAATTATACTATTACATATAATACTAAATTTTGCATTTCTTTATTGCTAAATAACTATTAACATTTTCAGCTTTATTTCTTTTATACGGATTATATTTAATTAACTAAGTTTAATCATGAAAATGAAATATACAAAAACTTGGTAATATCTTTTTATCCATCATTAAATATATAAATTCCGTAAAGCCGTGTCATAAAAAAATAGTTTTAACTAAAATGTTGATATAAGCTTTCACTCACTTTATCTCACGATTCTGTTACTTTATGATTCTCCATAACAATTTTTAAAAGGAACACTATATATACTTTTATTACAAAAGAGAAATAAAAAGATTATATTATTAACATTATTTAAAGGGAATGTTATTATATATCACATATAGACATTATTTATGAAATTTGTAAATAGAAAATAATTTGAAGTCGAAGTTTAGGGAGTTTCTTCATTATGGTTATTTTATTTGGCAGTTAGGTTTTAGAGTTCATAAGGTTCTATTTATAAGGAATTGCTACCACAGCATTAAATCGGTGAGAGCATCGGTAGAGTGTAGGGAGATCGTAGAATTTAAATTAAGAACTATGTGATTACACTTTCGCACGTGAAGAAAGTTAAACGGAAAATGTTCAAAAATATAAAATATAGTGACACAATGGGTGAGACAGAGATAGAGTCAGAAAGAATTTGAGGCCAGTTGTGGTGCAGCGGCACAAAGTGTGACTGAAAAACCGACTGGTTGTGGGTTCGATCCCCACTCGAGGAAATGAAATATTTACTTAAATTTATATTTCCATTTCTTCGCTCTGGTGTCGAGGCATAACAAGGCGTTGAATTCTACTAGGTTCTGTCTAGTTTCCCTCTGTCTACCCTGCTGTGTACGTACAGCGTGAAGCTGAATTATTTGATTTATTCAGTGTAATTGGATGGTGCGATGCATCGTGAGTATTGTTGGAACCTTCTACAATTATTGAACAATAAATGTCGCTATAAAAAAGTAATTACGTTTACGTTTCTTTCGAAAAATAACTAAGCTTCATAGATTTTCACTATATTTGTATTGTAATTCTATATAATGAATTACGTTATACGCATATGAACATGTTCTTATATAACAATTTTGGTGAAGTTGTAATCTAGCCAAATGAAACACTACAGGTGAAACAGGTAAAGATTTAAATTGATGTAACTTTTTCTAGAAAATGGTTTCTTAGAGAGCATAGGTCATAGATACGAGAGACGATATGCGTTACTAGTTATTGCGTAACAGAATGATCGTCAAACCGATTGATATTTTATAAATTTAAATTTTTCTCAGACGTTCGTTTCGTAAGAGTATATTTTAATTATATCTTTATGTAAATTTTTAGGTTATTATTATTATTTTTTAATAGAAGTAATATGTCAATTTGGAAATGAAATATATTTCTGTTAGATATAATGCGTAATGTAAATTTTGGATAATATGGACTCAAATTGATATTTGATTGTGATTGAAAGATCTTAACTTATCGATTTGACGTTTGCACTAATTAAGACTAAACAATTATAGAAAAATACAGAACACAAACAGTATTTAAATTTTACTCTTTATCTTGGCTGATATGTATCTATCTGAATAAACCTAAATTAAATTATATTTATTAACTTATTCATAGGCTTTCACATTAAATCTTTTTAAATATAGTGTGAGAAAAGTGTCTTTAGTTAGTTATCACTAAGTTATTCACCCTGCACCCATTTTCTGAAAATACAATTTAATTTAAACAAATGAATCCAGAGCTGTCAAACCAGGTCTAACTAATATTATAAGCCACTGTTTTTCCTAATAAGATAAAAACCGCCTTACACGTCTAGAAGTAGTTAATATCAGTTACAAGTAAGTAACACTGTAATGTCAAAATGATGATACTGAAATCATTTATATAAATAACAAAAGAAATGATTTAAGTAGATCCTTTAGTTAGTCAGAAAACGTACGTAAAAGATTCGCAAACGGAATCCTTAATAGCAGCCTTTTCTAACAATCCGCTTTAATTGTGAAGGAAGATCGCATCACGCATGCAACTTACGTCATCGGGGAAAGTGCATCGTGATCTTATGTTATACGTTTATATTATATTAATTCTACTATTATTCTTAACTTCTATAATATATATTTTAATAATAATATAAAATATATTCTATTATATAAAAAAAATGTACATATCAAAATATTAAGTGAAAACGGAAATAGTTCTTTAAATATAAAATATATTCATAATTATATAACTAAATACAATAGGTAAAACTATTACGAGTTAAATTAAATTTATGAATTACTTGCTATATTATTTTTATTTAAGATTTAAATCCATATTTGTTTACTGTATATTTAATATTTAAGAACTGATTTTTTTATTTGGTTAGAGCACATAAAAGTATTTTATAGTCTATGGTTAAAAAGTAAACAAACACTTAAACTCACCGAGCGCATCGTGCAACGCTTTGTCACTGCACTCGCGGTTGAACAAAATGAAAGTTGTGCACAACACTAGTGACTTCACCGCTGTCTTGGCAAGCACTGTCCACGACCAGATGCGAGTCGAGGGTCTCTGTGGTCGCAGAACGGTCTACACCTACGGTAGGTGCCAGCGATGTTATCATATCATCATATTATGAATACTTGTTTACAGTATTGAATGTCTGTCATTGTTTCGATTTACTGTTCTGACAAAAAAAAAACGTTTGTTAGTAGCGTTTGAAATTCTTATGTGGATTCTTATATTTGAAATTTGTATTACGCTGTATTCCGTACACAGCAGGGTGGGATCAGGAAATCTAATGTTCCCCATTTTCCACTGAATTCTAGAGGCATTGCGTGTATTATATTTTAAAAGAAATAATATATGCATTAATTTTATTCATATTACAAATAGAATTTAACAAAATTTTAGCTGTCAATGTGCAGTGAAATTATAAAGAATCTTCTGTGAACAATAATAGCACGCAATTTTTGACAATCACTTTCGATACGCATACGTAACTTCACCTACTTGTTTTAAATCACGCCAAATGGTATAAAGGCTTACGAAGACGAAATTTAAAAATATATATGTAATTTAACTTTCCGCCGAGTTCTGAAGGTATTGAGTGTTGAGTGGTGGAACTTAACGCTGCGCTTTGCGAGCCGGAGCGAAGAAGTAAAATTATAAATGTAATTAAATATTTCACTTCCAGGAGTGGGGATCGAACCCACAGCCAGTCAATTTTACAGTCACACTTTGTGCCCCTGCGCCACGACTGGCCTCAAATAAGATAAAAGTGGAAATAATGTTTAAATAGTATGTTCTAGCTATGTACGTCGCCATATGTGTATCTGACGCTATTAAAAACATTATATAATTTATCCAAATCTATCACCACAACCATATTGAATAGATTTGAATCTAATGAATATGGCTCATTGCCTCAAATGAGAATTGAACCCAAATAAGAATTGCATTTACAGCCACACTTTGTTTCTCTGTGCCATGTCCTCATTAAATTTTACATTTAGGAAAGAAAAATACTTATATAAATAGTTTAAAAAATTTTACATTATTCGTACAAGTTTGTTGTTATGTTTTGTGAAATGGCTTTATTTATAGTTATTAAAATGATAATTAGGAACATTTTATATTCTGGGAATAACAAATATTAATAATCATATTTTTTTTTATATTTTGAGATTTGAAATTGGGGCCATCAACTCTAGCTCTAAACGCGAAGGTCGTGGGTTTGGCTCCTATATTAGGCGATGATTTTATTCAAATTATAGTTCTAGTGTGGGGATATTTTTTGGGAAAATAATATATATATACATATATTATAACATATATCTATATACGTATAGAGGTACACCTCCTATCTCCACATCCTGTAGAATAGTGACATTTAATGCGACACTTTTTTAAAACAGATCTGAATGGAAAGCATTAAAAATGTATTTTTTGTATATACCGTAATTTTTCATAATTCATAAATTTATTTATTTATTTTATTGTGTATATTTTAACATACCCCTAAACTATTAATCTTATAGAATAAAATAAATTCAAATTTATCTGATGCCTAAAAAAAATGAATGTAGTTTGCGCTCTACCTAAAGATGAACAGTAATTCGGTATACGAATATAACTCATAGTAGGAAATAGTTTTGTAATCTGAATATACCAAATTTGCATTTATCAATTTACATAACACCTTCTACTAAACTGCTCAACAAATTAGCCTTGGATATATTTGTCAATTTCGCTTAATGTGTGATTTCGTGTCGAATACATTTATATTTAATAATCTTGTAGAATATTTAAAAACAGTTTAAATTAGTCACAGATATAAAGTTAATTAAAGATATATTGTATTGCAGTGCATAATTTATGAAATTTATGAAAATTTACACTCAATTACAAGATTTTGTAGGTAACCTATACATATGATAAAATTGTAACTCTGACTGTCTGTCGTAATATGTAAAAGAAATTCTATTATTTCTAAATGTACTTGAATCCAAAACAATAAAATAATAATTTCGTCTGTTTGTTTGCGCCAGCTAATCTCAGAATTTTTTTAACCGATTAAATGCAGTTTTCATTATTGTATTTTAACAAGCTTCTCTTAAAATTTCGTTTTATTTAAATCATAAATAAAAAAAAATGTCAATATATTTGTTGCTACAAAATAAGTGTTATATTGAATGAGCTAACTTTGGTTTTAAAATTATGGATATTGTCGATAAAAGGATGATTTCTCTCTAGAAAGAAAATAAATAATTGTGTTGTACAAGCGAGCGAAGCCGCGAGCGGGTCGCTAGTAAATAATATGAGCTTTCATAAGTTGAATTCTGGTAACTTTGAGAAAGAATAAAATTTGTGATATTATCTTAGAGAAGACTTCAACGCGCTCGTGAGCTCGTATATTTTGAAACAAATAAGCTGTCAATGTTTATTATTTGTAATAATACATATACGTATAATTTTATTTTTATGTATTTACGAAATTTTATTACGATTAACCATAAACTTATATATTAATTAAATATATATTATAAATTATACAATTAAATAAAAAAATATTATAAAACAGTTAAATATTTGAAACAAAAAAAGATTTGATTACAGAAATAATAGAAACGAGATGAATGAAGAGGTCCGTGACTTATTATAGTGGGAGGTCAAGCGCCGACCGGTCTGCTCACGGTTCCCAACAGAACTTTCTTTTCCGACTACAGCCTTGTCTTGGAACTTGCACGTGAAATATTAGTGACGTATGAAAACAAATATTTTAAGTTATTTTATTTGTTTGACCGCATTTTCTATAGGGAATATGTTAAGTAGAAACGTAAAGTCACTAAGTATATAATGTGGGCTTACTGAGATATTTGTAGATAAGTTGGATACTCTTTTCGCTAAAATAATCGATGTTTTTCGTTCTTTATTATTCATTCAAAAACAAATTAGAAAAACATAATTCTCAATATTTACTTAAATTTATATTTCCATTTCTTCGCTCTGGTGTCGAGGCTAAGCGCGGTGTTGAGTTCTGCCACTCAACACGCAATGCCTTCAGAGTTCGGCAGAAAGTGGGGAACGGTTCTTTATTATTCGTTCAAAAACAAGTTAGAAAAACATAATTCTCAATTTTTACTAAAATTTATATTTCAATTTCTTCGCTCTGGTGTCGAGGCTAAGCGCGGCGTTGAGTTCTGCCCCTCAAAACGCAATACCTTCAGAATTCGGCATAAAGTGAGGAACGGAGTGTCTTAACACTGGGTTCCCTCCGCCTACCCTGCTGTGTGCGGGATACAGCGTGAAGCTGATTTAATTTTTTAATTTTAATAATTCTCAATTTATCATATTAATTGCATAATGTGTATATGCATACATGTATGCAAAAACGCAGTTCGTCGTTTCTTTTACTAAATAGTTAATATCTACTATGCAATAAGCGAAAACGATTTCTCAATCAAAATTAAGAAACATTAATAGTCAAATTTATGATTCACTATATTTTAAAAGTATCAAATAAATTAATATTAACACGAAAGTAATAAAATTGTTATAATTTTTTGTTTTTTGTTAATACAATGTTAACTATTAGTTATTATATAAATTAAATTTTATTTGTATATTTTCATATGTATAATAAATACACAAAATTATAAGAATTTTAATGAACAGCCATCAATTAACATATGGTAGTTGATGAAAAGATAATTCTGTAATATTAAAAAATGTAGCCATACACCTGATGTAACGTTTGAGGTTAAGAGAGGTCACAAATAAAATTATTAATTATATATTGCAATATTGTTTTATAATTGTTTTTATCTTTTATCTTTAAATATAATATACGCCCAGTTATTTAATTATATGTTGTGAAGTATATGCGTTTATGTTATTTATAGTTGATGTTGCATTATTACACATTAGACATTATTTTTAAATATCCATTTAATTTTAAACATTTTCTAAGTGTTATTCCACACTTAAGAAAGAAAAATATTTATTTAGAATACTTAGAAATAAACGGTTTCCAGGAGACGCGGGTTCGAGTTCTGCTACGTTCAACTTTTTATACGTTTTCTAATTTATCAATATAATTGTTTACTGGTGAATATAGATTCTTTGAACTCAACAAATAATTTTATTATTTACTCACACGAAAAATTCTCAAAAAAAGAAAAAAAATGATATTTCTGTGCAGTCAGATTAATTACACACAGATAGGTTTTAAATTAAAAAAATCCATAAAGTTTGATTCATTGATTTGATAAGTATAAGTTTAGTATATAGTTGGTTTTTAACCAATAATTTATTGAGTTCCACGTATCAATAAACACAAATCTAAATAGTGTTATGGAGTCACTAAATCTTAAATAGAGTCAAGTCACTATATACTACATAAGGTAGCTTATGATACTCTTCGCTATGTTCTTAGAGCGCCACCAAGTTATTGAACGGTCACTAACATACAATAGATAAAAACTGTTGTATTAATTAATAACTGATATCATATGTTATATAATCTTTAATATTAAACAAATATCATCTTATATCTATCTTTTTACGTAAATTACGTAATTTATTACTAAGTAACTTGTATGACACCGCGACAAATTGTTAAAATTAAAAATCGATGACCGCACCTTTCATTGGCTATGTCTGTTTTTACCGCTTTATGGCTGTTTCGTCATGATGAGGCTTTCTCGTCACATCTCATTTACATATACATACTTACGCACATTTTCTGTTTGTTTAAAAAATTTCACCACCCGTAACCTACGCGATTCTAGTTAAAACACGTTGATACTTGTTAATATGCAATACCGATGGGTACATATGTACATGCAATTATATTGTAAAGAAAATTTTATTGACTTTGTAAGTTTAGATTTAACTAAGATTTTGTTAGAAGTCGTCGTGGTAGGAGCACGAGCGTATGACTGTTAACGCGACTTTTGTGGGTTCGATTCCCACTGGGAGGTATGAATGGTTATTTAGTAAAATTTGTATTTTTTGCTCTAGTACTAAAACAAAACGTGGTGTTGAGTTACGCTATTTGACACATACATATGATTCAAAAAATCAGGGAAATGTGGGGAATAGAATGTGTAAGCACTTGGTTCCCTTCGCTTACCCTGCTATATGCGGTATATGAGATTGAAAGAAAATATATGAGGTTGAAAGAAAAAAGTAGTTTTTGTTTGTAGTTTTCAGGTCGTCGTGGTGCAGTGACGCAGCGTTTGACTTTAAGCGTAACGACTGGGGTTCGATTTGCGCTTAGGGAAATTATTTAGTATTTTTGCATTTTTTTCGCTCAGGTGACAAGCGCGACGTTGAGACCCGCCACTCAACATCCAAGTATATAAAAACATCTAATAGACATATGTATAACTAAGATAAATTTTCCTTTGTTAAAACAAACTTTATAAATAAACATAATTTATATGGGAACACAAAAATTCCATGTTTCTTGTAACTTATTGTTATAAAATTTACTCAACCGAATGAATGTGTTTCACCATTACTTTAATGAGATTATTTTGAAGTAAGAAATTAGTCTTGTTTTGATGCGTGTTTATGTGAATTTCAAAAAAGACAATAAAATTAATCATTTTTTATGTTTGAATGAGCGATTACACAAGGTTATTACTAAAATTAGCCTAATTAGGTAGCTTATATTGTATTCATTCAAGAAATGTGATACATTCAGCGCAGACAGTAGTCAGCTTGTTTAAAAAAAAATAAATCACGCTGTATCCCGCACGCAGAGAGAGGGTAGGCAGAGGGTAGGCAGAGGGAACCCACCGAGTTCTGGAGGCATTTCATGTTGAGTGGAGGAACTCAACGCCGCGCTTGTCAGTATGTTTACTTATAACAAAATTTATTGCAAATTATAACAAAATAACATATTTAAAATCACTCTTTGTTCTCATCGAATTAATAAAATTAAATAACGATCAGTATTTCTTATGTTTTTGGATAATTAATATATTATATCACAAAATGTCTTGAAGAGTAGGTTTTTGAACATATTTCGATATCTGTTTTTTTTTTCGGTAATTTTTTTATGATTATTTGTAGGATTTTAAGTAATACAATTTTAGGACAATAAAGAAATACATTTACTTGATTATCAAAATATTTTTTTTATATTGCTTTTGTTTAATCTTATGTCTGAGTCCATTTCAGTAATCGTGGGATTAAATTAGTGAGACGTATGGTTTGGCAATAAAACATAATTAAGTTGGTGGTTTCGTATAATTATGTCTAATTTATGTATTTTGTGGACTATGGTCTAATTAAATTTATACTAATAATATTTTCAATAGAGACTAAGGAAAAAAGTTAGTACAAGATACATTGCCAGTTTTAAAAAGTTGTAAAAATTATTTATATATACGAGTAAATAAACGTAAAATGTTATTTTAGAAAATAGACAAAGGATAAAGGATGCCATGTTCTATCTTCAAAAATATCGTTCCACTTACTGAACATAAATTCACTAATACCTATAATTACCTTATTGTGACGAATATTGCATTAATATAAGAACATTTTAATTTTAAATTTAATTTAACTATTGTAGTAAACCTGAAATAGAATATTTTTAATTTACACAGCACTTTTTGCCGAAATCAAATAAAATTTTAATTTTAGGCTAATTAAACAACTTTAAATCAAAAACGAAACAATCATAACCGTAGACGATGTACTTTCATCATCAAATATCGAATTTTAAATATAAAGTATATTGAAAAAGAAATTCTATCTAGATATATACATTATAAATACATACATACATGCACACGTCGTTTAAACTTATTCAAAGTTCCACCTGTTACGTATATTATCTTGAGAAATGTATTAAGAAAGAATATTTCCAAAACAGATTTAGAGGCAAAATAGATTTAAATTGAACATGCATATAATTAATTGGTAACGGTATCCAGATAATGAGTTAGAGTTAATGCAGTTGTTGCATAACAGTGGGAGACTCAGTGTTGATCTGGCAAGTGGAATTCAGAATGTGTTGCCACATCGTTCTTATCCAGAACGGTTCAAGGACGTCTGAGGACAATTAATTAATTTAAGTTATTTTTTAAATCAGCTTAGCGTTGTATCTTAGCTTAGCATAGCTTAGGGTAGGCAGAGGGAACCTAGTGCTAAGACACTCCGTCTCACTCGAGAACATGAATTTACGATAATTAATACGAATAATAATAAATACGATCTGCTTAAATTTATATTTTCATTTTTTCTTCCAGTGTTAAGGTAAAGCGCGGCGTTGAGTTCCGTCACTTAAAACGCAGTGCCTCCAGAATTCGGCGGAATTGTAGGAACGGAGTGTTGCTTAAAATTATATATATCTATTTACTTTATTAAATATTTCTTAAGCGTAACAAACTTATACCATGTGCTTTGTAAATCACATTTACCGTTGGTAACTAATATTTCTTTCACTTACAAAAAAAGAAAACTAATTTCTCTGTTGTATTTTAGTTGTTGTTTGTTCTGAACTTCTTATCTAATATTTAGGAACAATCACTTACATACACCAACTTACATACACGGTGAACTTTGCGGCAAAACATTGGCCAACTTCGCTACTATTTATTAAGATATGTCGGATCTAAAACTATTATATAAATTTACATACAAATAAACAACTGAGCAGTTTATTTTTTTTTTGTAATGTTTGCATTTAATGAAATTTACTAATAACAGTTTTTAATTGCGTTGTGACCGACACAACCAAAAACACACACTCTAAATTGATTATATATAATTTACATACATTTCTACTTATTTTACATAATATTATAATTGAGTATGCCTACTTAAATCATTGAAGTTGTAGGATAGGAATGAAGACATTTTGCACTTAAAAAGTGTAAAGTTGGTCATATGCGTTTTTTAAAATTCACAAAAGAATATTTATTTATTAAAATAATTAATAATAATTCTTTTGTTAAGTTAATATCAATAATCAACGTTTAAAATTATATTTTTATAATAATTTGTTATTTTTAGTTCCATGCTTTATTTATATCCTGAACATAGCAGGGTAGGCAGAGAGCAATTGGACCGATTATTATCAGTTCATTTATCCATTTTATCCAGTGTTAAGATACGCCCCCCGCCGAACTCTGGAGGTATTGTTAGTAGCGGAACTCAACGCCGTGCTTTGCCTCGTTACTAGAGCAAGGAAAAGAAAATATCAAATATTTTATTTCCTCTAGTGGGAATCGAACTCATCTTGGTGTTGCGTTTACAATTGTACGCTTGTGCTCTAGCGCTACAACTGGCCTCAATTTGTTTCTTAATTTATGAAAAAGTTTTTTTTTTTATTTTGCTATTAAATATTTTTAAATAATATTAGCATTCGTCAGCGGCGGCACGTAGAGCAGCTGCGCGAGGTTACTCCGGGCGTAGCGGCCGCGTTGCTGTGGCGCGCCGTGTCCCGGCCGGCCCCATAGGGACGCCCAGGTCGCGTGATGGCGGCGGACACTTTCTGCTGAATCGCGTCGGTTTTCCTGCGACATGTTTAGATTTATAACTAAAAGATTTTTATTTTTATATACATATCTCGTGATAAAATAAACAAAGTTAATAAAAAAAAAAAATAAACAACCTTACATGAGACGACAGGATTGTGCAGAATTTGTATTATAATACGTACCTCCTGTTTTTCACATTTAACACGTATTTGGTGTTTCAACTCCCTTAAGTACTCCATGTCAAGAAGTTCTCGCCACCTAAAATTTATTAGACTTTTAATCAAAATTCAATAATCGATTGAGAAAAAGCACTTTACAGATTTTATTTGAATTTCCTTACAATAGAAACGAGGCAATTGAAATTTGATCATAGTGAATATCAGGTAGATTTTTACTACAAAATTATAAAGTAGGAACTACTGCTTAGAATTGAATTTTTTTTTATCAGCTTCACGCTGTATCTCGCACACAGCAGAGGGAACCTAGTGTAACACACTCCGTTCCCCACTTTCTGCCGAATTCTGGAGGCATTTTGTTAAGTGGCAGAACTCAACGCCGCGCTTTGCCTCGACAACAATGCGAAGAAATGGAAATATAAATTTAAGTAAATATTTCATCTCCTCGTGCGGGGATCGAGCCCACAACCAGTCGGTTTTACAGTCACACTTTGTGCCGCTACGCCACGAGCGGCCTCTGTTTTAAATGTTATATAATAATGTTTTAAAGAAATTTATAAAATGATTAATTTATACTCTGAAAATTTATTTAAAAAAATACTTAACATATAAATAGGTAACACATGACATATAAGTAGATTCTAAAATTTTAAGACCGATCTCGATAATTTAAAACAAAGTAATAAACTTTTATATGCTTTCTGTTATTAACTTACGTTTGAGTATTTGTTTGATATTTTTGCTCATTTATAAAAGACTATATATAATAAAGATAAAATAAAATAAAATACTTTCTTCTACCTATACAATAAAAGAATTTCCGGGTTTTAAAAAGGTTAGTTAACCAATTTTATATAATTTTTAATTGGATCAGCGTAAGTAAAAATAACAGATTGAGCGTATCATATCACGATCTTTCTAAGGTTACAAAATTCATATGTTTATTTCTACATAAACGAGCATCCTCGTTTCAAATATTATGAAATATTGCTACGACAAAAATGAGTTATTTTCAACAACGTTCGTCCGGAAAATTAATTAATAACGTTTCATCAATTATTGCATATATGCTTTCGTACACGACCTCGCCTAAAGGCATTTATTTGTATGTCACAATATATTAATATATTTCTATCAAAAGTTTGAATATTAATTAAACTATTATAGAAATATTATTTATTCTGTTATACATACTGACAAGATTGTTCTGGAGGGCGCGTAACGTCGCTCGAAGGTAGAGTTCGGGCTCCGATGCGTCTTCTTCTTGCCAATAAAGGTACAAGTTCTATACCGCCAGTTAATCTTAGTATGGTGGTCTCTGGAGTCAATTTATTTTCTCCACTACCGTCTACATTCGTTACTTCCTCACTAACGACTCGTTTTACTGTTCCATTAGATAATCTTTTAACAAATTTATTCTTTTTGGAATTTTTCACTTTTATTTGATTCTTGTTGCCTCTATAGTAATCTTTTCCATTACAACTTTGTTTTATTTCTTCATTATTCTTATTATCTGCGCTTGAGCTTTTTCTGATTTCCGGCAATTTTTCAATATTAGAACGTTTTATATTTTCTTTGTTTGCTATTTCATCTTTGGGCTCGTCGTCGACTGTCTTTACTTTAGGTAAAGTAAGAGACGATCTCTTGCAGCATTTATGTTCACCTCTCATTTTATTAAAAATTTCGTTATCCGTCCATCCCTGTAAAGTTAATTCAACAAGAAATATATAATAAGAAAAATGTATATAAAAAATAATTCATATTTTTACCATAGACTTGGAAAAATTTAATCCAATATCTCGAGGATTTCTCCAAGTTATACCACCTGGTCCTGGCTTGCCCCAAGGCCCATCCATTTTATGCTGAAATGTTAGAATAAATTAAGAAAATATATTGTAAATATTTAGATATTAATATTTAATTTTACCATTTTGCGTTCATATTCCAAATTGTGTCTTATTTCATCATTAATTGCTTTCTGCCTTTTGTTGACCATATCATCTGAAACACAACTGCTTTTTAGAAATAAAATAATAATAAGCACAAAAGCAAGAAGTTGCTGCTTCGAGTACGGAATTAATGACTCTTGTCATATAATACTGAGGTTAAAATATTTATTTCTGTTAATTTTTCCCATTTCGATCAATAAAATATTTTTTATATCCCATCTCAGGTACGACAAAAAGAATTAATAAGTTCCATCATCCAGCACGCGAAGTCTCGAAGTTGGAAGAAAGGCGACGACCGCAATGTTTTCAGGGTTTTTTACAATAGTGCCGAATAAAGCTAAAAAAATATACTGAACCTAGAATTTCTTTATATGTCTGCTTTTGTAGTGGAGTCTGCTTGTATCGGATATCGTTGTCAACAGTTTTCCGCAACAGTTCTGCGTAACAGAGTTGTGGATCTTCCCGCAGACGCACCGAGCGTCGTTGCCGCGGGGACCAGCGTCGGCAAACCTCGTGGGCAGACACACCCTAAAATTTTACCACATTAAGAACATCAATTATTGATTACAATTATAAAACATTGCAGTAAAGTAACTATGGACGTCATATTATTTATTGCTTGTATAGCCTTAGGATGATTAACTTTTGATATATATTTAAGACATACACAGGTAACACACAGGTATCTGTCTTTACATACCCTAGTGATTCATAAGACATCATTTAAAAAAAAAAACAGCTTTACGCTGTGACCCGCACACAGCGGGGTAGGTAGAGAACCTAGTGTTAATTCTGGTTGAGTGGCGCAACTCAACGCCGCGCTTCTACCTTTACACAAGAGCGAAGAAATGAAATTGTAAATTTAAATAAATATTAAATTTCCTGCAGTGGGTATCCAAATCATAATCATTCCCATTTACACACCCGCGCCACGACTCGCCGCGACTGGCTTCTACTTCTTCATAAGACATAATTTTAAATTAAAAAAAAAATATAAATAAATTAGCTTCACGCTGTATCCCGCACACAACAGGGTAGGCAGAGGGAACCTAGTGTTAAGACACTCCGTTCCCCACTTTCTGCTGAATTCTGGAGGCATCAACGCCGCGCTTAACATCGACACCAGAGCAAAGAAATGGAAATATAAATTTAAGTAAATATTTCATCTCCTCGAGTGGGGATCGAACCCATAACCAGTCGGTTTTGCAGTCACACCTCGTGCCGCTGCGCCACGACCGGCCTCAAATATAATTTTAACTTAACAATTCAAATGTTATAAAATATGGCTACAGCAATTAAATCATGTAATTATAGCCCTACTGCCTAAAAGACATTGAGGTACCTACCACATACGAGTACTACAAAGCTGCATTCCGCAGTGCGAAAGTTAGCAAGTCAGGATGAGGTTATTAGCACACTTTTGGAATCTCTACGTTATGTCACTGTCACTACGCTGGTACGAGATGCTTCACACGCAACCTATATGACCTATTCCTTATACAGATTGATTACATGCGTTTGCTTTATGGTCGTTATAGCCCGAAGCTGTGGTGACGTGATGCTTAATTTTGTAAATGTTTTAATGTTTATAGCTTCCAATGATTTTTGGAAACTTTTGTTCTTTTTGACTGCCAGTCGTGGCGCAGTGGCGCAAAGTGTGACTGTAAATCGACTGGTTGTGGGTTCGATCCCCACTCGATTAGATGAAATATTTATTTAAACTTATATTTCATTTCTTCGCTCTGGTGACGAGGCAAAACGCGACGTTGAGTTCTGTCACTCAACACGCAATGCCTCGAGAAATCGGCAGAAAGTGAGGAACGGAGTGTACTTAACACTAGGTTCCCTCTGCCTACCCTGCTGTGTGCGGGATACAGCGTGAAGCTGATTTTGTTTTGTTTTGTTCTATTTTGCGTTAAGGGAAACTAAAGTGATGTGCCTGGATATGTGCATTATGGATCATAAATAAGATCGAGGTGCGTTTTTAAGCGTTAACCACATTTACAATTGACTATAAGATTTAAGTACAAGTAAGCTGTTAATAATAAGACACGATATGTTGTGAGATACGATAAACACCTACCTACGCCGCATCGAGTAATCTCGTACAATTCATTTAAGATATTAATAACTACAATTAAATGTGGATGTTATGTGAAATTTTGAATAATAAATCAATGATTACCTTTAATTCGTCTTCAGGGTAAATACCAACTGCACGGAGGTCGGAATACCGTATACCGCGAGGGTTGGGCGCGCCGCCCCCTGCGCGCCCCCACGGCTCGTACGACGCCAGCTCTGCACGAGCCTAAAATATGCATATGCATCTATATAATTCAATATCCTATACAATACATTGAAAATGTGAAGAATACGTAAAACGTATAAGTATTCTTAGCAGTGCCGAGGTATTGTATAAAATACCGAAGTTATACAGATTGCCGGTAGCATATACTGATCGTTGACTATTACTTATTGTTGACATACTTAGTCTGCCCTATACCAATACTACAACTGCAATGTATTAAAGTATATGATTTTATTTTTTCTTTACCGTTTAAGAAATTAATTATTACGATTTTACGTTAGGCCAACCTGTTTTTGTTGCTCAAATTTTTCTCTAAGGCGTTGGTCGCGTTTTTCTTTCGCTAGTCGTTCGCCGTCAGCGCGGGTTCGTTCCGCCCTCCGCCGTTCTCGAGCTCGTCTTCGCGCGGAGCCAGATGTAGGAGCACTTAATCTTCTTTACATTTATTTATAAAAAAAACGATGAGCTTTCAATATAATTTATTAACAAAAAATGAGAAGAAGAAGAAACTTCCACTGACTCTACCATCGACTTCTAAATATTTGTTTGTCATATATTAAGGTTATTGCAATAATATATATATTCATCTTATCATAATTTTTTTGTACAATTATTAGTTGTAACTTGTAAGTAACTTTAAAGCTTGAAAAAATAAATTTGTTATAGCTCACCTTCTTAATCGATTTGAGTGTAAAGTAAACATTTATAATTAACGTAGAAGTTACATATACATGTGTAATAAAAAATCTAATAAACTCACATGAGGTATTATTAGAAAAATATTATTCAATAAAAATATTACATAACTACTGTTAGTATTATAAAAAGAAAAGTAGAAAATGGCAGTGGTTGTGACTGCACGAGTTTTCGCGTCCAACTGCGAAATTGTATGTCTGAAATGAGTATCATAACGAGAAAGCCACACGCTTCAGGAAACGTTTCCATTGCAAGATTTACATATATTATTGAAAAAAAAAAGAAAAGCTATTATTGTAGAATATTTAATGAAGTACCTAGTATCAAATTTATCGATATATTTGATTTAATATTAACAGTAGGCGCCACATTTATTTTCTAATTAATAAAGTAAACATTTTTATTAAAAAATAAATATGGTGCCTAGTAATGTTTAAAATATAGGTATTTTATTGTATTATCTAATAGCATACATATATCAATATAACCTAATAGCGTTAGGTCTATTAAGGTACATATACAGGCGGTAGAGTTTTAGAAAAGCATTGTATTGTAATTATTAGTTAGCTACTTACCGAGCCCTAAGTGCAATTAGCTAAAGCGAAGTACTCTGTAATATAATACAAGAATTTCAACACGTTAGGTTTAAGTAGCGCCTCAGGTAGCTGTGCCTTAACACGGACTTTTAATGTATTTGGCAAATCATCGTGCTATTTAGTTGGGTTCTTATATATTGTTAGCATGTAGGTTAAACGACTATGAACTAAAAAGTATAATTACTTCAATCTATATTATATCTATTAATTTTTATCTTAAATAATTATCAGGCGTATGAATAAGTGAAATAAATAAATATATATATATATATATATATATATATATATATATATATATATATATATATATATATATATATATATATATATTTATTATTATTTTTTTTTAGTATATTTTTGTATTTTTCATAGTTCCATTGAAAAAGTGATTTCAGCCAACATTATTTCCGTAAGGAGATGTCCCGTGATGTCTCGAGTAGTTATAAAAATCGCATAAATATGTATAAGACTACGCAAATTTTTGCATGTCTTCCAAGTATCTTATTAGGTACTGGTTATATGACCCAATTTCGTTTTTTTTATGTCAAAGATATTTTACGAAATATATTTGTTGTTATATGGGATCTGGTTAAATATAAGAATTTTTATATTATAATTGTATGCTTCAACTACGAGTGTTACTTTTTGTTAAACTTTCGTCAAGTATCTATTTGATTAAAATTTCGTTATTAGAATGTAATTGAAACAAATTTTCTTACAATATGATTTTTTTTCCAGCTTCACGCTGCATCCCGCACACAGCAGGGTAGGCAGAGGGAACCTAGTGTTAAACTCCGTTCCCCACTTTCTGCCGAATTGTGGAGGCGTTGCGTATTGAGTGGCAGAACTCAACGCCGCGCTTAGCCTCGACACCAGAGCGAAGAAATGAGATGGATGGAAATATAACTTTAAGTAAATATTTCATCTCCTCGAGTGGGGATCGAACCCACAACCAGTCGCTTTTACAGTCACACGTCGTGCCGCTGCGCCACGACTGGCTAATATGAATTTCCAATATGAAATTCCAATTTCTTCGCTTTGATGTCGAGGCGAAGCACGACGTTGAGTTCCGCCGCTCATTACGCAATGCCTCTAGAACTCGGCGGAAAGTGGGAAATGGAGTGTCTTAACGCTAGGCCTCCCCTGCCTACCCGGCTGTGTACGGGATACAGCGTGAAGCTGATGAAGGAAAGAGATTTTTTTTCATAATGTCTATTAATTATTTAATTCAATTTTATATTTAGGTATGTGCGATGTGATATCACTTAGGCTAACGCCTTAGCCTTAGTAAATTTTACATTTAAACATCTAAATAAGACAACTTAATTACATTTAAAGTGTAAAATTGCTTTTTAAATGTTATAGGTTAGTTGATTTGGTGAAGAGAAGTGATTAAATTTTCCATGTCATTTTTCAGTAGGCATAAGTTCGTCCTGCCGGTGCCGGGCGCGGGCCGATCGATATCCGCAAACACGGCACAATCCATTGTACTTTCATTTTACATATAGGACCTATACAATTTTTATGTTTAACTTGAATAGAGTATATTTATATATTTTTTAACCGCGTTTGAGGCCATTTATGGTTCAGGGGGACAAGCGTGCAATTGTAAACGCGACAGGTTATGGGTTCAATTTCCATTCGAGGAAATGACATTTAATATTTAAATTTCTTCGCTCTGGTGTCGAGGCAAAGTGTAACGTAGAGCTCTGCCACTCAAAACGCAATGCCCCTAGAATTCAGGAGAAAGTGGAGAGCCCAATGCCCTAATATTAGGCTTGCTCTGCCTACCCTGCTATATGCCGGAAAAAGCGAGAAGCTGAAAAAAAATCTAAATATATACATCATCAAATTTAATGAATTGCTATTTTATCCTCTTTTAACATGGATTTGCAAACGAAATATTAAAAAAAAAACATTTGCTTGAAACACAAATAAAAATTTAGGAATAAATTAAGGTTTTTGTAAATAACACCAGGATTTATTAAATAAAACAATATTTTGTAACTAATATTTATAGAATTATTCATGATTTAGCATTTTACAATGTAATAAAAATAATATTTACAAACAAAAGCTATTAATTAATATGACTACATATATGTAAGTAAATAAAATTCATTGACTCCCTTTTAATATAATGTACATTATACAATACACATATTACAATTCGTAGTACCTTTACTGTAAGCTGACGTAATGACTAAAAATATTTAAATTTTATCTTTTTTATAAGTATATTATAAATATATCTATTTAGTTAAAGTTGATAAACATTTTTTTAATACTATATTATACATATTTAATCATTGCGTCGGCTCCTTATATTTTTGGGTATGTTATGTATTAATTGTATTATTTGTATACCCTTTGAGAGTTGATTAATAACATGTCATTAATTATTTACAATTAGTATTTACTAAACTGCTTTTATTTCATACTTTGACGATATTTCTCCGTCAATTAAGTAAAACGATGGTGCACTTCCTTCAAAAATAAAAATTTAATACTATATATGAACATACATGTACCTTCACGCAAAAACTAAAGAAATTGAGGTAATTGGTTTTGAAGTTGAAACGCCGGTAACTTATCCAATAACTCAGTATTTACAAAGTTCGAATTGTTAACACAAGACATTACATTAAACGCATACGCATATTCTATGTTTATAAATGGCGATTTTACTAAAGCATAAATCAAAAATCACAGTAACAATTTTAAAACATTTTTAATAATATATACGTCCGGACTGTCAATTTTTTTTTTTTTATTTAATGACATGATTTTGCGATGACAAGCGCAAAATAATCTGCCAGTGTCACGTATAGTAGAAAAAACACGAATGAATGAATGAAGCAGTAAATTTTGAAGGATATTATGAACTGATAGTCAAGTAATATTTATAAAATTTTTAACTAATTCTGACATTAGTTCATCATACATATAATATCGTAGCGTATAATATAATGTCTAATAATTGCAGAAAAAAAACAAATAGCACTGGGAAATGTTACAAACAATTTGAATCAAAGAATTTGTGCTCGCACACAGGTACCTACTTCATATAACGTTATGCCTACATAGAAAAATTGCACAAACAAGAATGAAAAAAAAAAAGAACATTTATAACTAAAATATATATCTATATACAATTTCGTCTACTGCATGTAGACCTGTTCAGCATCAGTTGAGCAGTTGATTGTACAAGTAATACAGCGAGCGGTAGGGGGCCATCCATAAATTACGACACGTGATTTTTTTAAATTTTGATCCCACCAGACGCACCTGCCCCCCCCCCCCCCCCCC
>JAATLQ010038377.1:45364-97369 GCA_013421005.1 Heliconius erato x Heliconius himera | reverse complement strand
TGTGTCGCTCCTACACATATATTGCCTTTATAAGAAATTCGATCCTAAAAGATCGTGCCATCATAGGCTTCGAATTATTATAGTATATTTATAATATACTTGGTACGAGTCTTTATGTGCATCATATTTATTAGTACCGTAGTACTTAAGAGTTCGACTCGACCGCTGCCTTCCGAGCATCACCACCACCTATATATACGAAACGACGGTCGCGACACTCGGGACGAGAATACACGAACTCGTCTCGATTAATATTTTATTCAAAATATATAGTTTGTATTAATCATAATTAACTATGTTATTTATGTGCATTGCCATGCATATTTTATTTTATTTATTTATTTATTTTTTTCTTATACTCAAGGTATATACTGTTACAATAGGAATTTATAAAGCGAGAACAATTGGCAGGGAATAATTGGAGTTACCAATTTGCCTCGATACAGAGTGAGGAAATGGAAATATAAAATATTTTATTCCTCCGAGTGGGTATGGAACCCACAACGGTCGCGCTTACAGTCGGATGGCTTTAATACACATGTATGTATATAATTACCTAAAATTATACATATAAACGATTGAAAAAGATATATATTTTGAAAAATATTTAAATTTGTTGTAAACTTAATAACTATAAGTTAAAAATGCTTACTTATCTTAGAACCCCTGTAATTAGCCAACGCTTTGTGATTTGTATCTTTCTTCAGCCTACTGCTGTATAAGCATGTGATAGACGTGGCCTTGAAGTTGTTAATAGTGCTTTCGTTAAATAACGAGTTGTTGCCCAAAACGTCGTTTGCATACGCTTTAAGATCCTTGTTATTTTCATTTCTAATTTTAGCGTTTACTTTTATTTTATTTTTTTTAGCTTCACGCTGTATCCCGCAAATATCAGGATACGTAGAGGGGACCTGGGAACTTAGTGTTAAGACTTGAAGTACCCTATTTTACACCAAATATCGATAATGCGTGTTAAGTGATAGTACTCACCGCCGTGCTTAGACTCATCACCAGAGCGAGGAAATGAAAGTTGAACATTTCATTTCCTCGACTGGGTATCGAACCCAGTGCCCCTGCGCAACGATTGACCTCTTACGTTTAACATGGTGCGATATCAATCCGTTATCACGATAGCCAACGATCGTACGATAAAATAAACATCTGCTAGTCCTAAATAGTGTTCCATACGAACATACGCGGCTAAATCGAGATTGTGTTTACAGATACCAATGATGTGGGCGTTTACGTTTTCATTTGCCGTAATTTGCCACACTGATAGCGAATAGGAATGTCACTGGCATGTCGGAAATGTCAATGTAGTTTTATATTATAGAATATAATGTATTCTTTAATTGAGGCCAGTCGTGGCGCAGCAGCACGAGGTGTGACTGTAAAACCGACTGGTTGTGGGTTCGATCCCCACTCGAGGAGATGAAATAGTTACTTAAATTTATATTTCCATTTCTTCGTTCTGGTGTCGAGGTAAAGCGCGGCGTTGAGTTCTGCCACTCAACACGCAATGCCTCCAGAATTCGGCAGAAAGTGGGGAACGGAGTGTCTTGACACTAGGTTCCTTCTGACTACCCTGCTGTGTGCGGGATACAGCGTGAAGCTGAATTGAATTGTATTCTTTAATATGAAATAACGAAATTATATAGCTGAAATTTTGATGTACTATTAGTATATTATGTAATTGTTTACGTTATTCTTAAAAATTTATTTAAATTCGAACGATTTTACTTTAACGTAGGTGAGCGTTTACCTTAAGTTGGCGCTACCACTGAAAAGGCCCCACTCTCAAGTAAGTGAGTACGCATATACAGTCTTAACTACATATTAAACTATTAATCCTCAAAATTTTAGCTTTGCTTAAATGACATAGGTCTAGGGGCCTTGGGATTTCAGTCTAATAGTAAATATATTTAAAAAATACATACAAATATTATGAAACGTTTTTACAAATACTGTACGTGTAAATGTGGTATAAATTATATGACTTTATATTCGAGTGGTTTACAAGTTCTGAAGAGAAACTCTGAAGAGTTACACTGTTCAGGTCCTGGCTCCATCATCAGACAAACTTGATGATACCGTACTATTGTCACACAAGCTATTAATAATAACTGCTAAGTTGCATGATGATACAACTATTACAAGTGAGTAATCTTTATATTTCTTTACGTACGTAGAAATCAATATTATAAAAATGTGTCAAGGCAGTACCTATACATTTTTGTTTATGATAGAGCTAGTTCTATTTATACAGAGTAATTTAAGCATGTAGCGTAAGCAATCGGCGTTAAGTTCCCATAATCAAAATCCAGTAACTCTAGAATTCAGCAGTTAGTAGGAAATGTGTTTTAAAGTGTATTAACACTAGATTCCTAGGTTCCCTCTGCCTACTCTGCTATGTGGGGGATACAACGTGAAGCTGTATAGCCTAATACATATTTATTTGTAATTCAGAAGGATTCCTTACATACAACTCCCAAAAAAAAATGAGATATTTCATTACCGATAGTCAATATATTGATATATGAATAATTACACATTGTTAAATAATATAGTAAAGCTTAACGATCCATTAGAGGAGCCATAAAAGAGATATTCTGATAAACCTATAAACCTTTTAACGCTCGCAAGTAGCTCAGAAAAACATTAATGATGTCGCATCCTTCTTTCGTCTTCCGCAATTTATAGGGCCCGTAGAGGGGTCCTACACTTAGTATTTATTTTGAGTTATATTTTTTTACTTATTTAGTAACTACGCGGTGTTGAGTTCTGCCACTCAACACGCAATGCCTCCAGAATTCGGCAGAAAGTGGAGAACGGAGTGTCTTAACTCTAGGTTCCCCCTGTTGTGTGCGGGATACAGCTTGAAGCTGATTTATTTTATTTAGTAACTTTTTAAGTTGTTCATTTGAAAATATATTTTTATTAAATTGCCCCCAGGTCTGGGCACAATTGGCCAAGTATGTAAAAGTAGAAAAAAGACCTTAATTCCCTTATACTATAATATATTTTTACTATTGTGCCAACAAGAATCGGGATTCTTACATCAGTACATGAGCGTGGAGATGTAAACATGAGAATAAATATATATAGATATTATATATTGGTTATTGTATGAAATAAGAAATAAAAAATAAAAAAATAAGATGAACGAAAAATGAGGTAATTGAAATAATTTCTTTCGTCGATACGAAAACGTAAAACGAGCAGAAGGCAAATGATTTTAATAATAAAAAAGATCAGATGTGTTTATCATGTTATATTGAAATATTTTTTTTAAGTTAACATTTTTTTTATTTTTTATACAGCAATATATTTTACATTTTTTTTGTTTTTAAATGTTAATGCATATGCTATCCAGCTTCAGGCTTACATTTCAACAATTTATAGTAACTCTGGCAGAGGAAGTCAGAATTTGAAGCCGTTACTCCCACATGAGGGTGAGTGGTAATGTATTCGTGATACCAATGCATTGCAAAATCTTCTCTCCATTTTAAATTAAGAAAGGCATATTCAGTTAATTTTAGTTCACGCTGTGTTAGAAGCGGAAGATCAATCTCATTACAAATGCCTTTACCGTCTATTGTAACGCTTAGGCCCAGGAATCTAAAATATAAGTAGATTGTTATTTTTCATGTCATGTAGCGGAGTAGGCAGAGGGAACCTAGTGTTACGACACTCCGTTCCCCACTTTTTGCCGAATTTTCGAAACATTGTGTGTTGGATATAGCGGAACTCAACGCCGCGCTTCTGCTTTGGCACCAGAGCGAAGAAATGAAAATATTAACAAATAATAATTCAATCCCCCGAGTGGGGATCGAAGTCACAACCTTCGCGTTACAATCACACGCTTGTGCTCCTGCGCAAATAACTTTTAATTCAAATTATTCATACAATTTGATTTACATAATTCCGTATTTTATTGCTTATAATTTTTTTTACTGCATATATGAAATATAGAAAACATACATAATATAAAATTATTAATAAAATCATATTTGTGGTATACTAAGGTAAGGTAAATAATAAAAATAGCAAAATACATACCATAATAAAGAAGAAACTTTATTATTAAAGAACATCCATAAATATAAAAAAATAATTTATAAAACCGCACAATAATTTAATTTAAGACCACAATCACTTTAAAAAATTAAAATTAAAAAAAAATTTCATATGGTCGCATAGGCACAGTCATCAAAACGTTCATAAGGTCTGGGTTTGGTAAATCGTAGCTGGTAGGCGTGTAAGTTGCCGGAGGAACTGAAGCACTTGCAATACCAACTCTCTACCATCTTGTGCCTACTGTAGAGCTCGTTTATAGCCAGATCTACCCTTTTCATCTCTACATCTGTCATCTTGGGTAGGCCGAAACTCTTAACAATACCCGTGCCAGTTATTTCCACGGTATTCGCAATAAATCTGGAGAAAAACCGGGTTGTTCGCTTAATACTTCTCTATAAGTCACTTTATATTTCTTATTTAGGGAAAAATGTTTTTATATTATAAATATAATATATTACGTTCGTATTTTACACAAATTTACGATAAAATAAGAAAATATTACAGATTTTTTCTTTCAACTTCACTTTGTACTCCGGCAGGTGGAACCTAAAACACTGCGCTTCCTACGCCAATTTTCGAGACATTGCATGTTGAGTGACGAAACTCAACCCTTTGTCTTGTTATTAGGGGGAAAAAATGAAAATAACCCATTCTCACAACTGGAAATCGAACGAGCGCTTACAACCAAAAGCTGGACCTACACCACAACGGCCTTATCGACGACGATGATTACACCAGTTACAAATAAAATAAAACCAAAATTTTAAAAATAACCTTGAAGGTGAAATGACTTGGCTGGCATCAGTTTCAACGAAACCTGTGACCCTCGGCACGTCCTTGCACAACAGTGCCCAAGCCACTTTGCTGACTAAACCAGCTAGTGCGTGTGCCTCACTGAGGTCAGCAGCTCTTGTACAGCTTTGGTCACATCTGTTGACAGCTTGCGGCGCGCTGCGGACCGCCTGCGTCATCATTTTAGAGTTTTGCTGCAATACAAGATTTGGGTATCGCGATTTTTCAATATGATAGAAAGTATTAAAGTATGAACGATCGATTGGATTTGTATGGCGTAAGTTTATTATGTTCGATTTGGTTATTCGATAAGAGCAATTTGGGCTACCATTTTTTTATTTTATTTTTTCAGCTTCACGCTGTATTCCATTGAGCAGGGTAGCAGAAGGAGTCTAGTGTTAATACTCTCCGCTCCCCACTTTTCGTCGAATTCTAGTGGGATTGCGTGTAACACCAAAAATATTAAATATTTCAATTCTTTGAATAGATAGGAATCGAACCCATAACCAGTCATTTGTCCCTTATCCACGTTGGCATTTAAATAATAATAAAAAAATCTAAATTAGCTTAACGCTGTATCCCGCACACAGCAGGGTAGGCAGAGGGAACATAGTGTGTGTGTGAAGTGTTAAGACACTCGGAAGAGAGTGGAAGAGTGGCGGAACTCAACGCCGCGCTTTGCCTCGACACCAGAGCAAAGAAATGAAAATATAAATGTAAATATAATGTATATTTCACTTCCTCGAGTGGGAAATAAATAATTATTCGAAACAAATCACCAAAACGAAACCAAACCAAAACAAACAAAACAAGCACTACCTCGCTAAAGTCAAAATACTCCAAAGCCCTCGAGAACAGAGGCACTAACGAGGACCCTTCAGTGCCACCGACGCACGGCACGTGCACGTAGCCCGGCTCCAGACAAAGGCCGCGGGCGGCGAGCGTGCTTGCCCGCATCTCGGGCACCGCGAGGGAGCCTAACAGCCTCCTGGGGTTGTACCACCCCGTCTCTTTTAGTGTCTACAATTGTAGTTGTAGGGTTTTTAATTGTTACAAGATATAAATATGTAACTTTTGAACTTTTAATTCCTTTTTGTGAGTTTCAAATTCAATGTTCAGGCCAGTCGTGGCGCAAGGGCTCACGCGTCTGATTGTATAGGCGACAGGCCGCCGATTCCCATTCAAGTTAATTAAGTTTATATTTTTTCTAGTGTCGGGAAAGCCTGGGCGTTGAGTTCTGCCTATTATGTATATGAATTTGGGTCTTGCTGAGAATGGAGTGTCTTAACAATAGCTTCCCAAGTTCCCTCTGCTTACCCTGCTATGTGCGAAATCGAATACAACGTGAAGTTAAAAAAAACAAAGTAAAAAATAAACTTGAAATTCATTCTTTTGATTTTCAAATTAATCCTACAAAATATTTTTTTTACCTTACCAAAAGGATGAGTTTTAAAATTAATAATAAACAAGAACCAATAACTTATATCATATCGTAACATTAAAAATACCAAAAAAAAAAACTAATCTTAGAAGATACTAGAATAAATTAAAGACTTGTAATTAGGTACATACATTTGTTATACAAATTAAGAACTTAAATGCAAAATTAACTTAACTTAACTTAAGATACCCTCTTTTGTTAAACCAGCACGAACATACTTAAATCTCAAGAAGTTGATTCGCTCCAATAAAAATAAACCAATGTTGTTGGGTAACAAAATGTTTACTCTGTGTCCAACCGCAACGATCGCTCGTAGATTTAGATTACCTAAGCGTGTTTTGTTATTTTTTTATTTTATCTTTTGGAAAAGAAATAGTAACTACTTTGTGCAATAATTCCAATTCCAATTCCAATTAAAATTTACTCAAATATTGTGCAACTATTTAATATCTTAACAAAAGTCTAATTTACTTTTTGTCACGACAAATACTATTGTTATTGAAAATTACAAATAAAGTTAATAACGCTGTATTCCGCACATAACTGGATAGGCAGATAAAACCTGGAAACCTAGTGTTAAAACACTCCATTCCCATTAAGACACTTCAGTTTCACATTTCCTGACAAATTCTAGAGATATTGAGTATTGAGAGGCGGAACTCGCGCTCGCGTTACTAGAACGAGAAAATGAAAATATTAAATATTTCACTTCCTCAAGTGGGAATCGAACCCACAATCTATCGCGCTTACACTCACAGTGCACGTTTGAGACGCCACGCCTGGCCCCAAACAAAAAGTAAATAAACTTCCTCGGAAGCAATATAGGTTGTAATGTGTTGATATTCCGATAATGTATACGCAAGTTCATAAACTTTTAATATCCCAATAACGTGAACGTGTACGTAAATATGGGGGTTTTGTAATGAGATGGCTGAGGGCCTGATGGATATAAAACTGTTGTAGTCATTATGATAAAATGCTTTTAAAAGCGTCCGCCATTACATGAGGCATTCTAAAACCTACAAGACCTTTTAAATCAAATTGTATATACTTTATGATTGTTTATATTATATGTGTATATGTTTTATTGAGGCCAGTCGTGGCGCAGCGGCACAAAGTGTGAAGGTAAACCCACTGGTTGTGGCTTTGATCCCCACTCGAGGAGATGAAATGTTTACTTAAATTTATATTTCCATTTCTTCGCTCTGGTGTTCAGGCAAAAGCGCGGCGTTGAGTTATGCCACTCAACACGCATTGCCTCCAGAATTCGGCAGACGGCTCTGTACTCCACTTTCTGCCAATTTTTGAGGCATTGCGTGTTGAGTAGCGGAACTCAAAGCCGCGCTTTGCTTAAGTGCCAGAGTGAAAAAAAATGGATAAATAATAATTATTTGCGCCGAATGCGAATTGAACCCACAACCATAGCGCTTCCTCATCAATCATCAAAGTATTAAATTAAAACAGTTGTTTCTAACAAACAGATTTTTCGTTATACAAAAAAATAATGATAAAATTAGTACAGTGAGCCTATGTCATTTTATAAATGCAAAATAATAATAATAATAAAAAAGAACTCACCCATTACGCTAGTTTTTTTTTAAATAAGCCCCGCTATCGACCTAATTTAGAGTAGAGTGCTGATGTGAATTACTGTTTTATGTAGGTCATCTAATGTGCTCCGTAAAGGTCAGATGGCGAATTGATATATGAAAAAAGCTAAGGCCACTACGATAAACTTATTAATTATAATTGAATTATTTGTTTTTTTTAAGGTTCACGCTGTATCCACATAGCAGGGGACGCAGAGGTTACGTGGGAACCTAGTGTTGAAACATTTCGTTCTCATAAAGATACTTCCGATCCTCACTTTCCGCTGAATTCTGGAGGTATTGAGAGTTAAGTGGCGGAACTCAACGCCGCCAATTATATATTTATTGAATTATATATACAATTAAATATCTAACCTCAGCTATTAAAGGTACCATGCAATCTATAGGCGAAGTGCACACTATTATGAACGCGTTGGGACACTCTTTGGCAATGGCGTCCGCGTATTGTTTGACTATTGGTGCCTGATAGCAAAATCTAGTTTCCAGCGGCATATCCATAGTTAAATCTCCACTTTCCAATATAACAACTATATCTGAATTCTGAAATGCCAATTTTGTTAAAAGAATTCTAAAAATTAAAAAAATATATATTAGAATTCTAACCATTTATTAATATCTATATTAAGCTCTTCCGTTACTGTATGACGGACAGACAGACAACGTACTTGTAGTTATAATTACTGAACTTAGAAAGTTGAAACTTGGCGAGTAGGCAGGCTATGGAGTGTAAAGAAGTACTAAGAGACGGAAATCCTATGGGAAGCGGAAAAAAAAACAATTTAAAGCCTTTAAAGTTTTCGCTAACAAAGTTGCAGGCGACGATTTATGTGATAATAGAATCTCACAAGTTCATTTGGTACAACATATAGACAGTATATATTATATAAGGTATATGGCCAGTCATCAGGCGCAGTGGCACAAGCGCGTAACTATAAGCGCGACAGGATGTGAATTCCAATACTGTTCGAAGAAATTAAATTTCTATATTTTCATTTTTTGACTTCGATGTAAAGGCAAATGGTTTCCACCTCTTAATACGCAATGCCTCCAAATTCAACGGAAAGTGCGGAACGGAGTGTCTTAACACTAGGCTCCTTTTGCCTACCCTGTTATATGCGTTATACAGAGTGAAGCTGAAAAAAATAACAATGCGTAAAAAAAATATATATATGGCACCTCATAAGGTCAATAACATACAATCGTTCTAACGACCGTATAAGGGCGCGGCAGATATCGCGTGATCAGCCAATAATTAAGTTATTAGTATTAATATTAATGACAAGAATAGATTACTTAGATATTTTTTCACTTTGTATACCGCAAAGCGCAGAGTAGGCAGAGAGAGAGTCTAGTGTTAAGACACTCTGTTCCTCACTTTCCGACTAATTTTCGAGGCACTGCGTGTCTAGTGGCGGAAACGGTACCAGGGCGAAGAAATAGAAATATTAATAAATAATAATTCAATTCCCAATGGGAATCGAACCCATAACCTACTCGTTACAGTCACGCGCTTATGCCGCTGCGCCACGACGGCCTCAATAATATTAATAACAATAATAGATTATTGAGATATTTAGTTTTATATTTAAGTAGAATAGAAATTATGATATTTTTTATACAATTATAAGGCATCGCTCCATACCTGAAGCCTTATCATTATATCTAATCTGCTCAAGCCATCCACTTATTTGTTGAGTATCTAAAAGGTAATCTTTAACAAGAACGAAACGGCCTCTAATGAACGTGATAAAAATGGCCATTGAGAGATTTTAAAATTTTCTTATTTTTAACAAAGAATACAATCTATATTTCAACATTTCATTCCATTCAAAAATGAAATGAAATATAAAAAATCAAATTGGATGTCTGTTTACAAATTTCGTAATTTTTTATTGCAATTGTGATAAGTTCTGTTTGTATTTATAAAATTTTGTTTTTGTATGTATGTACCTAATAAAAAAACCTTAGAAAAAGAAAGTAATGAAATACAAGATTTAGCGGGTGGTCGTTTAATGTATTGATTGGCAACAGTCTGAGGTCGCCACCCTCACTTGCTTGCAAATACCACGTAGAAAACGTGAGGCACTATTGTGTTTATCGATTGACTTACTTTTTTTTTGTTGAATACTGTGAATAGGTGATCATTGACATATTTTTATTATTTACATTGGTAGAGGGAACCTAGTGTTAAGACACTCCCCTCAGAAGGAATGAAAATATTCTATTTCCTCGACTGAGAATAGAACCCATAACCTGCTGTGTTTACAGTCACTAAGTTGTGCCTCTGCGCCATGACTGACCTTAACCATCATACGTACATATATTGTATTTCAATGTTTTCAAAAAATTAAACTGAATAATAATACTAAATAGAATAGAACCTATATAATAATACTAAATAGAATAGAACATAAACTGAATAGAACCAGTAAAAAAGTTGAATACCTTATTAAATAAATCAAAATAACATTGCACCTAGGGTGGCATTTTATTTTTTGTATTAGGTACTAAATGACAGAGGATTTTATTATAAAAACAACCATTTCCTTGAAAACGCTTTGGAGTTCATAAAAAATCAATGAAACATACAAGCTGCATATCGTATTTTAAACTACTTCATATTTTGATGTATTCAATCTATAGAATTATTAAAATTCAAATTCTAATAAATTATGTCAACAAAATTGGAGTAAGACGACCTAAGTTCCAACTTATGAAGACTGAGTAGTTGAGTGCACTTCAAGATATGCAAATTTTGGTCCCGTCAACAAGAAACTCTTGATATACTATGGAAAGTGAGGTAGGAGTGCGAGAATAACCTTTTCTAGATGCTTAATTTCAGAAGTTTCAGTCGTGGCGCAGGAGCACAAGTGTGTAACTGTAAACGCGAGATTGTGGGTTCAATCCCCACTTGAAGAAATCAAATATTTAATATTTTCATTTCTTCGCTGTGATGTCGAGGCAAAGCGCCGCTTTGAGTTCCACCACTCAACACGTAGTGCCTGACAAATTCGTCGACTGTAGTGTTGATAGGGAACGGAATGTCTCAACATTAGGATCCCTCTGCCTATCCTGCTGTGTGCAGGATACAGAGTGAAGAAAAAAAATGAATAAGAATATAGTGTATATAATTGGAATGGTATTTTAGGCCTTTGCCTTATATTTTAAATTCTATGAAATTCAACGCGCAATCAAATATCTCTAAGAGTTCCATTGCACTATTGAAGATGTATTTATTTGTATATCGCGTAAAAAAATATTACTGACTTATATTTGTAGTTAATTTTGTATGAAATTTGTGCGTGAGCGTACGCAAATTCAAGTTTGTGAACTTTTGTAAATTGTACTTCCTGTTGACCTAAATATAACTCGTGATTGGTACGAAGCTTTCAGTGGCCGGATGCTTTGCAATATATGCGTGACAGCCACGACTAAAAGATGTGTCCAAGGTTCAATTGGGGGGACCCATCTTCTAGACACGCTGCTGCACAGACCTGACTCTGAAGGAGTAATATGTCAGGATTTTACTGATGATTTTCCGTTAGTTTTTGCAGATCATCCAACACGTATTTTGGTACAGAAAAAAAATTATATGAAAAGAGGCAAACCTGCAGACATTTTTCAATTTCATTACAAACACAGCTAAAAGCTTCCACTACACAGTTAGTGTCAATGTGCTGAATATCTTGAACTACTTTGCAAAGATCTCGAGTACAATCCGAGCATTGAGTGTTCTTTGCTTCGTACAAGCGTAATCTGAAAAAATCAATTAGAAGTACTAGGGAAATTGTCTAAGAACTAAAGGTATTATCTTTTTTGAAGCTAAAATTCTTAAGTCTTAATTATTTAATTGGTTCATTAAGCTATTTTTTAAAAATTAATTTATAGTTTTGTTTGTTTTATATAAGTAGCTATATATTTAGAGTAATATACCTATGTATATAAAGATAATTATTAGAGTAAATCTATAAATAGTATTTTCATATTTTTTCCATAACTACAGAGGATAAAATAATAAAACTATGAAGGTGTCCCTATGTCAAACAAGTTATAAGCTTCGAGAAAAAAGATAACTCCAGTAGTTTCCTAGCTGTAAAATCTAATAAACGTTCCATAGATCCTGACTTATCTCATAAAATCCAGACTGTTTTTATTGCTTGCTGTAAATGATCCGTATAACGTATGTCTAAGGTTTCTATTAAAGTTTGATGTACATCGTCCAAATTTCTGATGGAGTTAACGCACTCAGATAATTAAATATGTATTTGTATAAAATTGATTTTAGAAAAATAAGTCCCGCTGAGTTTCTTGCGCCGGTTTTTCTCAGGTCTGAGGTATTAACTTAAGTGAACTGGTGGTAAATTATTTGATGTTCAAAAAATGAAGCATGTACCTTCTTATTTTGAATAAAATTATTTGAATTTGAACTCCGAGTGGGATTTTTTTATGTGCGTACTGGCTGGCTTCATAAATGAAATAGAGAAAATAGAACCACAGTCAATGTTTCTTTGCCGCCATTTAGAAATACTTATAGCATGTAATGATTTATTAGCACTACTTTATAATCTGATTTATGTTTTCACGAACTATTTTGTGCATTTACCATATTTGACATTTCTATTTAATTTAATGGTGTTGAAAAATTTTGGCGGCAAAATTGTATAATTGAGTAACCCTATAATGGATATTTTAGTTGGTAAACCTGTTATCGATAAAAGTTTTGTTCAAGAATGCTTTTAGACTGAAACGTCCAAAGAGTTTTAAGTAGTAAAAAGGCTATTTGTGGTTTTTGTTTGTTATGTTGTCAACAATGTTTTAAAAATAGAAGTAACAGTGAGCGAAACAATGGGTTATGTAGGACAGCGTTCTTATTTTTCTTTTTAAAAAGAACAAACATTCTAAAAGATGATATTAAAAACTTTAGTTATAAAACAAACTATGTGCTTTTTTTAGATATTAAACTCCATAACTCTATAGTAGACTACGACGTTTACGACAAAGACCACATTGTTCAGACAATATAGATACATTCATAATCCCATCGGGATTACTCAGGCGTAACGGAATTATAGCCCATAAAATGTCATTACCAGAGTATCCTTTCCACAGTGATTTATTGAAAATGTTTTTAGCACACCTCTGTTCTAATAAATATAAGCTCAATTTTATCGTCAACGAAATTACATAATCAGATGAAAATATAACAAAACATAAAAGAAATGTAAAGGAATATCAATACAACTCATAATTTGGTATTTATTTTAAACTGTGATTGAGGAACTAAATGGACTAGATATTTTTTATGGTAAATAATTTCTAGTTTTGCCTGTAAATAAACTATTATTATATTAGACAATTTGGTTATCTTTATACGATAATATTAAAAGAGTATAAAAATATGGGCAAAAACTAAACTTAACTAAAACAAATATATATTTGGAGCAATTTAAAAAAGAAAGTTCGACCACAAATAGTAATTTTTGTTATAAAATGTCTGAAAAAGAAAACCACAGATAAATCAAAATTGTGGCAGAATGGAAACACCGTTCTGCCACAACTTTGATTTATGTGGAAAAACACTTTCAACACTGTACATACTCTTTGTAGGTCTTTGTGGAGTACAGAAAATTTTATATAATGGATAAAATACTATAGAGATTTCGAGATAAACCTTGTTCTATTATTATAAAATATAGAAGTTTAAGCGTCCCACTATCTCTGTATGAATATGACTGTGGCATAAAAAGTCTTTTGTGGAGTAAAATTATAATTTTGTTATATATGACCTATATTATGGCTCAGAAAAGTATACACATATATTTATGTATCTACATGTATTTATTTTGACAAGTTACGAATTTTTAAGTGCAAAATATCTGATATTGATTTGTAATTTAGCATGGAAAATGTTAAATTTATTTCTGAAAAATCTAAATGTCGCCCTCCGATCGAGTGGACTTTTCGCCCATTATTTGCAGTTGCCATCTTCTGTTTATTTTACCGCCTTCGCCATACGAACCTTCATATCCGTCCATATTTGTGTTATTATTATATATACGTACACAAAATTTACCAAGACACGATTACAATCTTTTATCCAAAAGAAATGCTATATAGAGCAATTCTATATTATCATTATTTTTAATTGGCAGGACCCTTGGAGTTCTACTTAAGATACCTTCACTCTTTTCGATCATTAAGATATCTGTTGTGTTAGATGATATAGTAACACATCCACAACCTATAATAAGGCTGTATAGATAATCACTGCGCCTAAGGAGGTCTTATCATTTTACGTATAACTTCGTTTTCCCTATACTCCAATTTTCGACGCGCTCATGTAAACAAATATAATAAATTAAATCCATGTTGAGACGGCAAGATGAACGGTCCCAAAAGGTTTGACCAGTACGGGTCGTGTAAACCGATGCCATGAATTGCCATTTAAATATAAGTTAGCAATTTTGTGTAATATTATTTTAACGCTTAACATAATGTAGATGATAAATTGTTTCTTACAACTTATATAACCAGGCCAGTCGTGGCGCACGGGCACAGAGTGTGTAAAATCGACTGGTTGTGGGTTCGATCCCCTTTCGAGGAAATGAAGTATTTATTTACATTTATATTTTCATCGCTCTGGTTTCGGGGCAAAGCGTGGCGTTGAGTTCCGCCACTTAACACGTAATGCCTCCAGAACTCGGCGGAAAGTGGGGAACGGATCTTAACACTAGGTTCTACCCTGCTGTGTGCAGGATACAACGTGAAGCTGATTTATTTGAATTTTTTTAACTTACATGACAACCATTTTAAATTATTATTATCACTTTCTTGGTTAAGTAAGAGGAAAGTTAAGCAGAGAGAGAGAGAAAGAGAGAAGGAGAGAAAAAGTTACCAAATTTGTTTTTGATAACTTTTCGTGTCTATGTTCTTTATGATGTTTTTTATTTTCATTTTTAGGAGAATAAAGATCTGCCTACAAGTATAATAAAAATCTTAATTTGAAATAAATGTACTTTTACGTTTTATCACTACTTCAACGACCTCTTTATAGTTTTAACTATTCGCTTACTTTTTCACACATGGACATTGTTTTAGTAGTAAAGCTATATATTGTCCAACATTTGTGTCTGCGCCTATGATCGAAATTTGAACTCCTGGTCGAGGCGGCGGTAGCGAAGGCTGGGTCTTCTTGCTAGGATCCGGCAACGCCTTTGGCTCAGTTACCGATACTTCTTTACATTCTTTTTCTTTACATTCAAGACTTCTAAATGGAGCTATGGAAAGAAAAAAACCGAAAACTCTCAGGCAGTTTCAGCTTTAAACGTAAAAGTTAAGTTTTCTGAACTTATATTAAAAGCGAATTGTTTGATAGCTAAAAATAAAACTTACTTCCAAAGTTTGATCCGCCTTCCATGATTTTTAACTTTATTTTATGCAAAATACCGTTTTTCTTCTTGCCCCACCTGTTACAAGGCTTTGGGCACACTGGGTCTACCTCTGGCGGTATATCTACACAGGCACGCCTGCAACCGTCATCGTCACGTCTCTTTTTGTATCCACGGCATAGAGCACTATTCTTAGTAAATATCCTGCAAGAACTTAGAGCTACATCAAGCATGTTGTTCGGCCTAGTCAAAAGTTGTCGTAGAGTCATTTTTTATTACTTATTTCTGAATTAATTAGATTTAATAATTTGGCATAATTTCTTGTAATGATATTAATCTATTCTTTTCCGTTTGAGCCTAAAAACTATTGTAAAAATTTGGAAAGTATCATTTGTATGAAACTTTTAGTTTACGTCTCTATAACGTCATGTTGCAACCAAAAAGTATTAATAGAATTCAAAAAATAATAATCTAAACGTGGCGCAGGGGCACAAAGTTTGACTGTAAAACCGACTGGTTGTGAGTTCGATCCCCACTCGAGTGGGAGATGAAATATTTACTTTAATTTATATTTCCATTTCTTCTCTTTGGTGTCGAGGACAAGCGCGCCATTGAATAGCCACACAACACGCAATGCTACCAGAATTCGGTAGAAAGTGGAGAACGGAGTGTCTTAACACTAGGTTACCCTCTACCCACCCCAATGTGTGGAATACAGCGTGAGCTGATTTTTTAAAATGTATTATACAGTACTATAACAATAGTTTCCAGTTGAATAGAAACGTCTATTTTATTACTTTGCAATGAAAGCATGTTCAGATCGCAATAAATCAGTCATTTGATGAGTTCGCGAAGTTAATGAATGTAGGCTTGTTTCAATAGTTTCCGACATATTTATAGAGGCATAGAGCGAGTCGAGAGGGAAAGCGCCGAGGGCGGGCAACGCTCTACCTTGGCACTGTCGTATTTATAGGATACACCGTATTCACGATTATTTTAGATTTAGAGTTTATTTGTAAGTTTATTTAGATTGTTAAGTTGATAGCATAATAACTTACGATTGGTTGTTTCAGTATGTTTAAATAAAAATATTAACTTAACTTAACTTAGCTTCACGCTTTATCCCTAGCGGCGTAGTTAGAGAGAACGGAGTGCCAAACGCCACGGTAACGGTAACGGTGAGAAAGACCAGCTAATAAAATAATAAAAAAAACATATTTATGTACTTATATTATAGTTGTGCTATCCAGGTTAAGCTTGAAGTTCGTGCAATCTTTAATGTCTTCCTGAATTACCATCTTCGTATTTACGGCTTACTTTGTAGTATTTACAAAGTATTATATAAAATCATACCTAATTAAGATTATAGTCAAGATTGCATTAACAGTTCAGACTGCTTTGAAAAAATAATTATTAGGTGTATGTATATGTATGTGTGTGTATATATATGTATATAGTGCTGCTACAATGCTACGAATTTATATAAGATTTTGTTTAAAATTTATAATTACTATCAGTTTATAAAATGTTTGACGAACACTCTTAATATATAATTTCACAATAGACTATTTTTAGGCAAAAAAAAATAACTGTCGACTTTGACAGCGAAGTCTTAACTGACCTCTCTGAAGCGGTGAAGCTTTAGTGACGACGTCATAACGAGGAGACCAATTACAGCCGAGTGGCTCGACCTGCTTTGGTCTAAAAAATGTCATTTACATCAATCCCGAAGCAAAAAGTTCAAACTTTCCCTGGGATTAAAATCTAAAATGAAATTGGCTGAACTTTAAAATTTGACGTACCTAATTTAATGTATTATATTTATTTAGAAACCGTATAAAAATTAAATTAAACGTACAGAAACGTATGGCTTAGTGGTCAGAGCGCCTGGTAGGAGGCGCGGGTTCGAGTCCCGCTACGTTCAAATTTTTATACGTTTTCTAAATAAGTATTTTTCTTTTCTTAATGTGGAATAATACTTTAAAAGTGTAAAAAAACGTATATTATTATTATTTAATGGAATATAAATTTTCTTATTCAATTTAAATGAAGTTAGTAAAATGAATTTATCATATTTAATAGTAGAATTAGATAATGGACTGGAAGAGCAGGACATTTTTACATTGTGTAATTACTAGGTCAGTCGTGGCGCAGGGGCAGAAAGTGTGCCTCCAATCCGCAATGCCTCCAGAACTCAGCGGAAAGCGGGGAACGGAGTGTCTTAACACTATGTTCTCTCTGCCTACCCTGCTATGTGTGGGATACAACGTGAAGCTAATTTGATTTGATTTTGTAATTACTAGGGTTTTCCGTTCAAAGCTTATAAAGATTTCATAATTTTCTCGCTAGAAAAAGTAATAAATATTATGTCCTCAATGAAGTATTATCGATTCGAGATATAAAAGAACAAATATTTCTATAGATTACAAACTATTTTTTCTACATCTATGTAATGAGTGACTACTACATTACTTCATTACTACACTTAATTATACATATTAAGTAAATAAAATCGAAAATTTTCATACGATTAAGAATATTTTATATGCTAAAACCTATTCGAAAACAGGTACCGTCTAAAAGTTACGTAGCCGCGCTGGCGTTCGTTAGGTCGGACGTCAAATGGGCGTAAATGTCAACTCATGATCTCATACGCCAATTGATTCCACGATCTACCCACGTCTGTTATCATTTCAGTTTAACGAAACACCATTACTCTACATATATTTTTCCTTAGATAACGCATATAAGACGGTCATTAAGCTGCTATTCATCAGTGCTGAAAAATCTATTTCTATGTGTGTTCAAATATGATTTGGATTTTACAGAATATTGTATAAAAAGTATTTTCCTTTCAATTTGGTTTATGTATATCTTATATTTTAATATTTTGTATGTATCATGATTTAAGTACAATTTTTTATATGTTGTCGATGGGTTAGCCTTATGAAATTTTCAGAGATTAAAATCAAAATCAGCTTCACGCTGTATCCCGGACACAGCAGGGTAGGGAGAGGGAACCTAGTGTTAAGACACTCCGTTCCCCATTTTCTGCCGAATGAGATTATCCAACACAAATATCAGTATTTTCTAATTTTCTTCAAGAATGTGGTTTTTTTAATAACAAATTCCTAGTAAAAATCACTGTACGTAGGAGTACATGGGAGTGAAATGGGTACTGAGCTCTGCCGTCCATAGATCACACTAGATTGCCGATCGATTTACACCCTGTATATTGTTTAATTTGGTTTATTGTGTTGTATATACAATCTTTAAATATACAATCAGAGCTTTACCATTTCTTTTTTTCAAAGCAGTTTTTATATAATGGAAGGTCACACACCATATCGCGTGTCTAGTCCGTCCATTTGTGTCTGCTCAAAAATGACCATTATTTTGCGTGATTCGCTTAAGAGGTTATATTTTATCAGTATTTTTCAAGGTAAAAATATAACACTAATTGGTTCAGCAAATTTGTATAAATTGATAGTGAAAAATCATCTATAGATTTTTTTTTCCTACAACTGACTTATAAGTACATACCTATGTAAAACATTTAATTTTATAACCTTAATCTCAATTGGTATATAAGTATATATTTAAAGGTCATTCAGATGCGGTTCAAAGTGAAAACTTTTCAGCTGAAAATCGAGGTCGCCTACACGATATTATCTTTTAAATATAAAATAATAAATATATATAAACTTTGATTTGTAAACTAAAGAATAATGAGTATTTAATATCTATAGATCGAGAATTAAAATCTATAGTTTTGCAATCAAAAATACGATAAAAACGTAGAATTAATTTTTCAGTAGCAACTCCAAGATAAACTTGCTAAAGTAAGATAAAAAACAGATTATATCTTAAGATCTCAAGATCTCTACTCACGATCTTAGTGTTGAGATGCATAAGCTCGCGCTCGGTCACGCGGCGCCTCGCGGTCTCCATTTGCTGCTGTCTGTATTGGTTATACTTGTACAGCAGGTACATCCCGGGCAGCGCCAGCACCACGAACGGGCGCATCAAGCTGGACGATGACGAAGCACGTTGCGGCATTTTATAAACATATCTTCAATTTAAATAACAACACTTTTCCCCTCAACAGTACTCGAAAATAATTTATTGAATCGAATATTCTCGAAGCACTCGTTTGAGATCATTTTGCAGTAGTTAGCTTCTATTTTTAATGGAAGATACTGTATTTAACCTATATTATTAGCACTTTCTATAAGTCAATATTTATGGGGTTTCTATATTTTATTATTATTATTGCTTTTTTTATAATAGACCTTATTTACAGCACGCTTCACGCTACCACGCTTCCACTTTTCCTGTAACAAAGAAAATAAATGTTGTTATTATGAATATTTATTATTTCTATAATATATTAACTATTTGAATATTTACTATATTAAATATTTACTATTTGGGCACAATCGTTTGACTATAAATGCGTCAGATTGTGAGTTCGATTCCCACTCTAAGCAATGAAATATTTAATATTTTTATATTTTCGCTCTGTTGTAGCAGTAAAGCACGGTGTTGAGTTCGACGTTGTTGCACGACACGTAATATCTGCAAAATTCGGCGGAACGTTGGTATCATAACACAAAGCTTCTTCTGCCTACAGAGTTAAGCTAATATGGACGTAGGAATAAGAGGCGAGTGGTCCGTGCCCACCCTATATAGTCTGGTGCCCAAAAATTTTTCTAAAAAAAAATGGTCACGAAAAGTAAAAAATAAAACATTTACACGAATATATCCATTTAAATATAAATGAGAAACTTCCGTTCCCCACTTTCCACCGATTTCTATAGGAATCTCGAATTCTCTTAAATACGTTCAAATATATTTAATGAAAAAATAGTTCAAATTTTGTAATAGCATATATTAAAATTAAGTAACTGAGAGAGTACCATCATTTTTTACTATCCCATTAATACCAACTTAATAAAACTATTAAATGTAAAAAAATATTAAAGTTTTTAACTAAACCTCACGATAATCTGCAATATACAAAATATCTTATCCAAAGTTTGATGCAGTTTAGACTCCAATTTAGCTGACAGCGGCGTAGAAATCGATTTAGGCGGCAAATTAGATTTTAACAAAGTTGCCGTCCAAGGGTAATTGGTGGAACCTAAAATAGGTAATAACAGGGGAACAGGCTGATTGATCGCTTCCTTTGGGGAGCTACGTTGACAGACTGATATTAGCGTTGCTGCTATTATTGGTGATAAAATAACCTATAGATGATAGTTATAAAAGGAAGTCATTTCATAGTCATTTTTATAAGTACGTAACATCGTTTTGATAGTGGTTCAGATAGTTATTAAAATTGTATACTCTTTTGATAACATGATTTTTGAAGATTTTTTTTCAGCTTCACGCTGTATACCGCACACAGCAGGGTAGACAGAGGGAACCTAGTGTTAAGACACTCGGTTTCCCACTTTCTGCCAAAATCTGGAGGCATTGCGTGTTGAGTGGCAGAACTCAATGCCGCGTTTAACCTCGACACCAGAGCGAAGAAATGGAAATATAAATTTAAGTAAATATTTCTTCTCCTCGAGTGGGGATCGAACCCACAACCAGTCGGTTTTACAGTCACACTTCGTGCGGCACAACTTTATTGCAGATTCAAATATCACATTAAAAAATATGATTTTTCTTGATATTATTAGAAATAAAGAATAAAAACAGAGTGATTGAAGATTATTATATCAATTAACTATATAAAGAAGGTTTTAATTCAAAATGTATCGTGAATTTCTCCTGTTGCGGCTGCGAGTATGTAAGAAATAAAGTATTTTTGTATAATATATCATTAGGTTGTCATTGACTGCTAGAAAATTGACTAGTGTGAACACAAAAAAACTTAAAACCTTTACATCTTTAAAATTTATCTTTCTCTATCGATACATTAAATAATTATATATATTTATGAACCTACAATAAAATTTTCATCTAAAATATCCAATCGACCTTTCTTGAAAGGAGAAAATAATGAAAGGGTCTCTTGTATAACTCCGTGCCAGTACACCAGCTAACATATTGATGCGAAACCGATCGGCTGAGTCACGACAACCTGCTTTTGATACCTGTCAAAGTATATATATAGTATAACATGATTTTACACCAAACGCCACTGTGGTTAATACACGATAATTCTGGGTTCATACACGATAGTGGTTAATACACGATAGTTCTGGGTTCAAATCATTTTGGGTAATGTTTTAGTAACAAGGACCAGTTATAAGGGATTGTTTTAATTTATTATTATGTATGGAAGTTGTATTTCCTTGTTATAAGTTATGTCCCAGTCATAGTATGATGTGGTTCGCAATATAATAATACTAAGCAAAAGTTAGAATCATGTCAATATCTTATTTTTTTTTATTTCAATTTTACGGTTTGCTTATTATATTATGTGCAGGATACAGCGTGATGCTGAAAGGAAACTATATTTCAAGTAACACTCTAGATATTAAATAAATAAATCAAATAAATTAGCTGTATCCTGCACGCAGCAGGGTAGGCAGAGTGAACCTAGTGGCTAGTGCACTTTTCACCGAGTTCTAGAGGTATTGCGTGTTGAATGGCGGAACTCAGCGCCGCACTTTGCCTCGACATTAGAGCGAAGAAATGAAAATATAAATGTAAATAAATATTTCACTTCCTCGAGTGGGGATCAAACCCACAACCAGTCGATTTTACAGTCACACTTTGTGCCCCTGCGCCACGACTGGCCTCTAATTATAAATAAGTATTGTTTTATTTCAAAACAAATTATATCAGGGACACGGTTGGATGTATAGCTTATTCGACTGAATATCGAAAATTGATCGTCATGGTACTGATGAATGAACGTTTATACGTGAATTGACACTATAGATACATTTCCTTCTTTGAAAGATAGGAAAATGTCTTAAAAATTGGTAAGTTTTATTTGGCATTGCTATTTAATAGACACTGTCCTAAATAAACTAAGGCAACATTCCAATAATCATAATCATAATCAGCTTCACGCTGTATCCCGTGACAGACAGCAGGGTAGGCAGAGGTAACCTAGTGCTAGAACACTCCGTTCCTCCACTTTCTGCCGTATTCTGGAGTCATTGCGTGTTGAGTGGCAGAACTCAACGCCGCGCTTTGCCTCGACACCAGAGTGAAGAAAATGGAAATGGATGAAATGGAGGAGTGGGGATCGAAACCACAACCAGTCGGTTTTACAGTCATATTTTGTGCCCCTGAGCTACGACTAACACAAATTATGGTTAGGTACATATTCTATTTCTGGAGGAGGCATCTTGTTTAGTTGATAGTTATTTGAAGTCAGTTTTTTTTTGTAAACTATTTTAAATAAACCAATAATTAACTATAATGTTAAGTATAAAATTTGGCGAAAAATGGGGAACAGAGGGTTCCCTCTGCCTACCTTGCTATGTGCGGGATACAGCGTGAAGCTAAGTAATGTTAAATATAATTCTTCACCATAACACAGTATGTCGCACACAAGCAGGGAACACAGAGGGAACTTAGTGTTAAGACACTCCGTTTCTCATTTTCAGCCGAATTCGGGTCGCATTGAGTGGCGGACCTAAACGCACAAACACAACGAAGAAAATTAAAATATTAAATATTTAATTTTCTTAAGTAGAAAGAGAACCTACAAATTTCAAATTTTGTGATCCTGCGCCTAGGCTGGCATCTGGTTAAGTTATACGAAGAAATAATATTTAACACAATTTTTAACCGACTTCCGTACGGAGGAGATTATCAATTCGATTGTATTTATTTTTATGTTTGTTACCTCAGAACTTTTAACTGGGTAAACCGATTTTGATGATTATTTTTTATTTGAATGCAGGTAATTCTCGTGTGGTCCCATTTTAATTTGGTCCATTTCTGATAATGTTATCAATGAGAAAATCACATAAGTCCTAAATTTGCATTAAGTATGTGCGCAACTAATTGACGAATAAATCAATATCACGCCAACCGATTACAATATTTATTTTTTTTATTAAAAAGGGGACACTTCAAGGGTTAATGACAGTTTGGTTAGGTTCTGGTTATGAGAACCGGTGGAAGTCGGTTTTTTTTCCAAATATCTTACAGTATATACCAACAAATACCTCAATAAGAATATATATTAAGCCCAAAACTTATAAGCTGAAATTAATCAAGTCTTCTTATTACATCCCTAAAGATCTAAAGCGTAATATTAAGCTTAAGATGATGCAATAATTTACACCTGATGGCTTCATCGGGCACAAGCTTAGCTGTGCCATAAACCTTCGAAATATTAGAATTAATATTCTATATCAATTTCACTATGATCTAAGAAGCCTATCTTCAATTTTATTATAATAATCTTACTTCAGAGACCAGTCGTGGCGCAGGGGCAAAAAGTGTGCCTGTAAATCGACTGGTTGTGGGTTCGATCCCTGCTCGAGGAGATGAAATATTTACTTAAATGTATATTTCCATTTCTTCGCTCTGGTGTCGAGGGGAAAGCGCGGCGTTGAGTTCCGCCACTCAACACGCAATGCCTCTAGAAATTGGCGGAAAGTGAGGAACGGAGTGTCTTAAACCTAGGTTCCCTCCATCCCTACCCTGCAGTGTGCGGGATACAGCGTGAAGCTGATTTATTTATTTATTTATAATAAAATATACTTTATACATCTAAAAGTACCGAAATGGATTCGATACTTAAAAAATAGAGTCGATAAGTAATACTAAAAGTATGTAAACTGTGAGTCAGTAAGTAGGTCTGCAGGTAACAGTTTAGAGGTTATTGACATGGAACTTGGCGCTCATTCTGTATCGATTTGTTTACTGTTCAGGCAATTTAAAAGGAAATGATGTCGAGTTTACACAAATAAAACATCGTTTGAATTATTTGGAAAGGATTTAGCGTTTACTATTATTAAATCGGATATTTTGTTATGTTTTATCAGTGCTTGAGGCCAGTCATGGCGCAGCACGAAATGTGACTGTTAAACCGACTGGTTGTGGGTTCGATACCCACTCGAGAAGATGAAATATTTACTTAAATTTATATTTCCATTTCTTCGCTCTAGTGTTGGGGCTAAGCGCAGCGTTGAGTTCTGCCACTCAACACGCAATGCCTCCAGAATTCGGCAGAAAGTGGGGAACGGCGTGTCTTAACACTAGGTTCCCTTTGCCTACCCTGCTCTGTGCGGGATACAGCGTGAAGCTGGTTTAATTAGATTTATTTTTTTTATCATACCTACAGCTTTAATTATGCAGGCATGGCGGAACTCAACGTCGCGCTTGGACTCCACACCAGACTGAGCGAAGAAATTAAAGTATTATATATTTCATTTCCTCGAGTGGTAATTGAACCCACAACCTGTCGCGTTTACACTCACACGCTTGTGCATACATAAGAAAATTAAAACTGAAATCGGTTTTTATAGCCTTCAAATTTCTGATAACAAAGTATACACTAAATATAAAATATAAATATATAAAATATAAAGAAAATTACTATGAACGTAATATAAAGCTTTTGAAGATGAAATTTACTTACAATTGTAAGAATATTTTTGATCTCATATGAATATGCTACAAATTAGCTTTATTATTTGGAGCTTATTTCAGTAACGAGTCTATTTTTACAAAGGATTTTTTTTATTAATAGGATCATTGAAATCAACACTGTTGTTTACTTATAATTTGATTTTTTTAAAGATTTTTAACATTTTTTAAAGTGTTATTCCACACTTAGGAAAGGAAAATACTTATTTAGGAAACGTATGAAAATTTGAACGTAGCGGGACTCGAACCCACGCCTACTCCATCAATTTTTTATACATTTTCTAAATAAGTAATTTTTTTAGATTTTTTCTATACTAAACTAAAGCCTTTCGTGCCTTTTTTCGTACCTTTCGTGTCAGAAACAATCGGGACCTACATTATTATGGTCGGTGCCCCTAAACACTTCACAGAATGAGCTTACACTCACAGAACGCATATTTTCAAATTTTATTATTGTGACATTTATATGAATATATACACTGCCTTATTTGGCAACGAAGACTTAGTGATAAGACACTACGCTCCCGTTGAATCATATTAAAATAAACATTACAATAATAGCATTTTTAAGTATCTAGATGACAAGCAACGCTAAACTATAATAAAATATAACAAAATATATACATATGAGGCTCAGGGGCACAAAGTGTGCCTGTAAATCGTCTGGTTGTGAGTTCGATCCCCACTCGAGGAGATGAAATATTTATTTACATTTATATTTTCATTTCTTCGCTCTGGTGTCGACGGGAAAGCGCGGCGTTGAGTTCCGCCACTCAACATGCATGTCTCCAGCAATTGGCAGAAAGTGGGGAACGGAGTGTCTCAACACTAGGTTCCCTCTGCCTACCCTGCTGAGTGCGGGATACAGCGTGAAAAAAACAAATACATATTATGGCCTTGCAAAATGAGAGTAAAATAAAAATGGCCAACAATAAAAGGTGAAACAAAGAGACTGAAAATCAAATAGAAAAACATTTCTAACTCCAACGGCGGCGCATCTTGAGTTTATAATTTTCCGTACAAGCGCGTTGTAGGTAACAAGTAGGGAACAGACCATTTCACTTGAAGAGTAACGGAGTTGCATCTTCGCATATTTCTATTATTCATTGTATTCTCTCATAGTAACTCCACGCTGGTGCTTTTAGTAATAGTATAAAAATAAAGGTTTGTTATTATAAATTACGTTATGTGAATTATACTTTGTTCGTATATAAATGAATTTTAGTTTTATTTGAATGTTAAATTGTGTTTTGTCGCATAACGTAATGTAAACAACGTTAAATGTTTAATTAAGATTCGTTTTAGTGAAATTATTTACTATGTGGCTTCACACTATAGGTATATTGCGGAAAGGAAACCTCTTAAGCCTCTTCCATTCCTCACATTTTGCCGAATTTTTGAGAAATTGCTTGATAAGTGGCGGACCTTAACGCCGCGCTTGCCTCACTACTAGAGAAAGGAAATGAAAATATTAAATATTTCATTCCCTCCAGTAAAAATCGCACCGACAACCGTAGTTTTTAAGACTCATTTGAATAAAGAGAAATTTATATTTTAATTAGTGCTAGCAATACTAAAAAAACCTTACAAAGCGTCAGTCCAATTTTTAAACTACAAACATCTCCATACACAAGTACAGCAGGATCGATAGAAGCTACGTCAATATTCATAAAAATCACTTGGCACCCGTAGCCCCGGCCAGTTGCTGTCGAAGAGGAACACCGTGAGGTTTTACTTAGTGATAACTTATATCTGCCACTCTGCCAGTCCCATCTAGTGTTTGGGCACTCTTTTATCCATTTTCTGCATCTTTTAAATATATTACAAGTTAAATAGAGTAGAACTCAAGACCGCAACTTATCTTGACAGATCAGAAATTACGAAAATTTAGTACCCCAAATAGGAACCGAACATAAAGTCATCACGCTTACTATACTACTGAACCACGATGGTGTAGCATGAAAAAAATTGTCAACATTCTTAACATTTCAGATAGTAAAGCCTCATGCAGCACGTTAGTGTCTTTTTTAAAATGGAACAAAAGGCCGAGCTACAATGAGAATGATTGAAACCGCCTAGAGACGAGCCGCATAAAGGCTAAATAATGTAAACATGACATATTGCGGGTTTTCCGCTGAACTTTAACGAAAAAGGCATAGAAATAATTTATGCCGCTTTCATACAATTCCTTAGTATCTCTCGAGATGAATCTTCAACCTTTTTAATAAGAAACAGTTTGTTTGTATCGTAGTACATCTGGATTAAGAATTTAGATGCGTTTAAAAAATACAGTTTTAGAAATTTATGAACCATGTTAGCGCTGGTTGCCGCATATAGCAAGGTAGGTAGAGGGAATTTAGTGTTCAGATACTCCATGCATGCTGAGTGGGACTCAGCAGGATAGGCGGAGGGAACCTAGTGTTAAAACACTCCGTTCTCCACTTTGTGAGTGGCGGAACCCAACGCCGTGCTTTGCCTCGACACCAGAGCAAAGAAATGGGAATATAAATTTAAATAAATCTTTTATTTCCACGAGTTTGAACCCACAACCAGTCGCGTTTACAGTCACAGTTTGTGCCACTGCGTCACGACTCCGAATACTCGACATATTTTAACGTTCAGTGTGGAAACGCAATGTGGTACTTTGATTTATTTTTAGAGCGAGGAAATGACAATAATTGTAAAGTGGGGCTTCAACCCACAACGTCGCGATTACAGCCAGATTATTTGCCGCTCTGCCACGACGGCAGTTCATTATAAGTTATGAGATTTTTCAAAAACTTTAATCGTCTATGGGCAACGGTCTTAACAAAAGGTTCCCTCTGGCTACCCTGCTGTGTAAGGGATACAGCGTGAAGCTGATTCATTTAACTGTCTTTAAGTATTATGTTTTTAATTGGCACTTATAATTTAAAATCCATAACTTAACATACAAACTCTTTATTTCATTTCAGAAAATTACACCACTAATAAATAATGTCATACAAAAAATGTAAAGGCGGCGAGACAACAACAAAAATAACAATAGACTCTATTTTAAGGGCCAGTCCCCAAGAGCAGAGGCACTAGCGTGTGACTGTAAACACGACAGGTTGTGGGCTCGATCTCCAATAGAGGAAATTAAACTTTTGAATATTTTCATTTCTCCGCTCTGGTGTCGAGGCACAAAGCGCGGAGTTGATTTATGCCACTTAATACGCAACACTTTTAGAAATCAGCGGAAAGTGAGGACGGAGTGTCTTAACACTAAGTTCTCTCTGCCTACCCTGCTAAATGCAGGATAGAGCGTCAAGCTAATTTGATTAACGATACTATCTATCAAATATAACGATATAATGCTGTATCATAAACTACATACAAATCTCGAAAAGTCTAAAAATAAATGTGTGGGCTGTGTTCTTCCTTATATTATTGCTGAATTTCGTCATGTACGTAAAACATGAGATAAAAGCGACCTCGACATGTTCATAACCAATTTAAAATTCACGTTTTTCTGGATTGAGTTTGATTTAACTAGATAAACTTAGTAATGACATCACGCTAAGACACATATATCTATCCAATCTAGAGATTGGATAGATATATGGAACAATCTAGAGAGTGGATAGATATACAGAACAGTCGAAGATTGACGTAGGAGATAGATTATTAATATTGGGCGTAATGACTGCAATAAGGCGCCCGCTAATATAGGCGCTAGGCACTATATACTATATACATTCGACATTTAAAAAATAGAAAACCGGTCAAGATGGAGTCGAATGGTCTCACCGAGAGTTCCGTACCAATTTCAGGATTGTAGGCCAAAGGGTAGTATAAATTATAAAAGTTGACAAATTTTAAGTTTGCGTAAGCTTTTATTTTGTATGAAATTCTCTCTTCTTGCCAAATTTCATTATTGTAGATCTGTAGCAAATATTTTATAGATTTCGATCAAGCAGTGCATAAAGTTGACAAGCTTTAACTTGCGAGCGTACTCTCGTTTTGTATTAAATAAGATACAAATATAAGTTTGTAATGGGTTTTTCTATGAAATATCTATATTTTTTTTACTTTTTAGATATTTACTTACCAAGAAATAATTCTTTGTATAGTAAGGTCGTATCAAGGAAGGATTTGGTTTACGCGGCCGTACAAAATGTAGCAAAACAATGTATAAAAGTTAGTATCTTTCCATTGCATTGACTTGGAGAATTGATTTTTCTGTGCTACAAGCGATCGTAAACTTGAATATTAGATTATAATTTCAGCTTGAAAATCTTGACAGTCAACAACAAAGTAATCTTAAAAGGCAGTTTTTAAAATTTTGAGATACGGAACCCTAAAAATATAATATAGAAATTGTATATGAACAGAATATTTTGATTTCGTTATTATACAAACACGTATATTCTGAAGAGCAACTATAAAATATTGAACACTCAACAGTTCCCAAGATAAACTGCTGCAAACTACAAACTTTTGTGTAGAAGTCAGCCGGACGTTGCGGTGACGTCATAGCCGCATCCGGGCACACCGCAACGCGGCAAATAGCCACTCCATTACCAGCTGTCCATTATATGGTAACATATTTTTTATGTATTATGCCTTTGATTATATATGCATTTTTTTCTAATAAGTATTTCAATTCAATATGTTAATTACGGAGTAATTAAAATATATTTTTTTCTATGACGAGGCTCGAATATGGATGGGGATGAGGAGGTAACAGATACAGGAAAATGAAGCTTTTAAGTCAACAATTTTTAACATTTAAAAAAAATATAATTAAAATCTATAGGGTACTTTCTGTGGACCTACAATTATGAAATTTGTAAAGAAGTAAGAATTTACAATGTAAAAAAAGATAAAAATCGAAAAGTGATTTTTTTTATGTATTTCATAGAAAAAAACCATTACAAGAAATATAAGATTTCTAGTTTATTTCATATAAAATGAGTGTATTATGCAAGCAAATATATAAAGTTTGTCAATTTTTATAAGTTCTTCTCGTTGACCTACAATCCTGAAATTGGTATGGAAGCCTCCGCGGGCGAATTCGATTCCCATTTAACCGCTTTTAGCTTTACAATGTATCCCGTACATAGTGGGATATGCCTGAGAACCTAGTGTTCGGACACTCCGTTCCCATTAAGACTATTTCCCTTTTTCCGCCGAATTCTGCAGGCATTGAACCGTTACCAGAGCGAGAAAAAAAGAATATTAAATATTTTATTTTCTCGAGTAGGAATCGAACGCACAACCTGTAGTACAGTCGCACACTTGTTCCTCTGCGCCACAATTTGCCTCAACGTCTTTAAATAACCATATTTTATATTTGTACGTAAGTAAAATTTTACAAACGATAGATTAAAAATAACTGAGTTTTGTGGCTATCTTTTGTAAAAAATAAATAGAAAAAAGAACTGTAAATTAAACTTTAAATTAAACTTCTTTTTAAATTAAATTTATTTTTATATAGCGTAAATGAAACATTAATTTTATTACGTTAAAATGTCATTAGGTCAACGTTTACACCAAATTTTAACCTGATTCCGTTTGAAATGCGTCATCACGTACCATCGTTCATAAATTCAAGATCACTGGTTGACACGAAAGCCCCTGCTATATCTATAAATGTAATAAAACTGTAAAAGGGGTCAATTCTGTAAATTAAATATAAAATTAAGAGAATATTTCTAGTGATTTTATTAATAAAAACCATTTTTTTCTGTAATTTTTGTCTGTTTGTCTGTTCGCTCTTTATACAAAAAGTACTGTGAGGATTTTGATGAAACTTTGTTTGTTACATAGATACTCGACAACATATTTATAAGTTACTAGAGGGCGCGCGCGGCTTCGCCCGCTTATTAGGAGTGAATTCTAAAAAACCACGAAACACGTGTTCAATAAAATATTTTTAACAGTCTGAATTAACTTTTTTATAAAAATCGGTGGCGATTTAAAGATTTTTCCATATGAACTTTCAACCCTTAGGGGGTGAATTCTTAAAAACCATGAAACACGTGTTCAATGAAATATTTTTAAGAGTCTGGATTTAAAATTTTATAAGAATCGGTGCCAATTTTAAAAAAAATCCATACAAACTTTCAACCCCTATTTCATCCCTTTAGGGTAAAATTTTTTCAAAATCCCTTCTTAGTGGATGTCCAGACTATGAAAATAAACATCTGCCCAAATTTCACGTTTCTACCGTCAGCGGTTACGGCTCTGCGTGCGTCTTACCTCAGTCAGTCAGCACAAGTCCTTTTATATATATAGATAATTTACTCTAAAATTCGTAATATAGAAGTAAAGCAACTCGTCAAATCCATAAACCATCAATATAGTCATTTAGTGCCTAAGAAAAGTTAGTCATCGTGAAGAACATATTCTATTGACATAAAATAAACGAATGAGATGTGGAACACCACAAATGAAACGATGTTCAGGCGGCATCTAGTTTGTTATAAAAAAAGATTTAATTAGTAAAAATAAATTATAAAGATAAAATATTTTTTATATATAAAAATGTATTTAAATATGAAATGTGAAATTAATTTATGAAAAATTTAAGCATATTTATACATACAATGTTAGATAAATGTGTACTAAATATTGAATTGACCTAATATTATAGTTACAAAAAAATAAAAATAAAATATATTATAGTTATAAAATATCAAAATAAATCAGTTTCACGATGTATCCCGCACACAGCAGGGTAGGCAGAGGGAACCTAAGACACTCCGTTCCCCACTTTCTGCCGAATTCTGGAGACATTGCGTGTTAGGTGGCAGAACTCAACACCGCGCTTTGCCTCGTCACCAGAGGAAAGAAATGGAAATATAAATTAAAGTAAATATTTCATCTCCTCGAGTGGGGATCGAACCCGCAACCAAGTCGGTTTTACAGTCACACTTTGTCTCGCTGCGCCACGACTTATAACATTTATATATAACAAAATAAGGAGTTTTTCCTTATGTTCGCTTCGTTTGCTGTACTTAATGATAAATAATAATGAAAGTTTGCACACAAACTTGCCCAAGTTTTTTTGTATTACTACAGTAAGATAGACTTTCTGTATATTATATAAAAAATGTTACGTATTATATAGGCTTGAAGCCTACAATATATTTTCTAAATTACAAAGAAAACTGAACCAAATCGAGCATATCGACAAAGCGTTACCTAACGTTACTTTTTTGTCGAAAGTACGAAGTTCGTTGTAATAGAGGAATTTTTGCGTTTTTATTTTTTTATATCGAAGTTTATTTATAATATTATGAATATTGCACGTGCCGATTTATAGCTATAGTAATATTTATAAGAATAATAACAATTAAATTGTTTATTCTCTTTATTACTATAAAAAATAGTAAACATGTTTTATTAAAAATATAACCATAATTTTATTTTTATTTATAAAAATGAATATCAAAATTTTTTTTATCGACGAAGATATTTTACTTTTGGCATTTAATAAGCAAATATATTAAAAAGGCCAGCCGCCCTACATTACAAAGTTTCTAATTAAAATAGTATACCTACTTATTGTAATACAAATGTCGATCAAGAGAATAACGAATGCATATTTTGATACTGTTGGCTTTATAATTTAAAGTTTCGATTCATATTATACCATGTCTTTTATTCATTAAATATTTTAATTTTACCCAGCCTTCGCTTCCGTCATTACGCACAGCAAATGACACTATTGTCCATACGTCGAAATAGAAAGCCTGGGCAATCTCTTTACCTCGAACTCGACTATGGATGACCGAGTAACAACGCTGCCAACCATCCCGTGGTGCCAGAGTTCAATTACTGAAGTTAAGTTGAGTTAAAAAGCTATTAAATGATCTTTGTCCTCTTGGGCATCCACAAGTCGAGTGGGCCAGATAGCATCTCTCGTTTGGTGCTCCGTGCATGTGCTGCTGAGCTGACACCGGTTCTAACGAGTCTGTTTTGGCACTCTTAACTCTGTCGGCATAGTCCCCGACTCGTGGAAGAGCGCTCTTATCCACCCGATCCCGAAGACAGGTGATGGTTCCGATAAAACTAACTACAAGTCTTTTGCTATAGTCTCCCTTCTCTCAAAAATTTTTAAATTTTTAAAAAAAATTCTAACAACACAGTACGTTACACACTCAAATATCATCCACGCAATCTGGATACATGACACTCCACTACTGTGCGGGTTCGTAAGAACTGCCTTTCACGCTTCACGCAAATCTGTGGAATGACCTACCTGCGGCAGTGTATCCAGTTCGATATGATATGGGTACACCACTTTAAAGGCAGGTAAAACACCTGTAGATCCTCTGGTGTTGCAAGGGATCGTAGACAGCAGGATCACTTACCATCAGGTGAGCAGTACGCTCGTTTGCTATGTCTTTTACATAAAAAAATCATAATTCTAAATATATATTTTTTTATGTCTACCAACAGCAACTTTAATAGATGCAGGAATGTTTAAAGCCGAGTGGTGGTGTCTACAGACTATTTTCCACTCTAGAATTATGACTGAAGAAGTAACATAAAGTTATGACTGAAAAATAAGAAAAAACCTTCAGACAAATAAATCTTTTTAAAGCTAAAGTCAAGAAGGATTGGCACTTCTTTATATTGCATATATACCATTTTCTTAATTTGATTTAAAAATATATATTAAATTTGTAAATAAACACAGTTGTTTACATATTATTAATTGTATATAATATTAAATCATCATGTAAATCAGTGGCGGCCAGGCCTCCCCTGGAGAATATCGAGAAAGTCCGGCGTTAAGTTCCATTCAACATGCATGTCTCTAAATAAAAAGATACATATGCTTTACAACATCCTCTAAAATACCTGTAAGTCTGTCAACAACGTGAATAACTAAAAACAACGAAATGAAAAGATACACAGAATGGCAGGTACTATACAAGATGTCACAATGATATTGAAAAAAAAAGTGCTTCGACTCTAAAAATTCAAAGGCATAAATTTAAAAAATATATTAAATATACAGGAATCGATATATTGACATTTGTATCTCAATACATGTTTGAAAATGTTAGGTATGTTAAAAAAAATATTAACGATTTTAGAAAATTTGGATATGTACACAATACTAGAAATATGCCTAAAGTTTGCGTATCTGTAACTCAATTGCTTCGAGTCCTCAATTAATCTTTTATGGGACAATTTGTATTGTTCGCTTTTACAATAGAATCCCAAATAAAATCCAAAAATGTTCTACATCGCAATTAAAAATAATGTCAAAGAGCTTTTAAGTTTTAAAGCTTACCTAATTAATGATTTTATAAAATTATAACACACCTTGTGAATGAACTGCTAGCTCCAATCTACTTTGAAGGTATCATTGTCACAAAAATTGAAAATCTGTAGGTTAATCATTTATTTGAAAAATAAATTACACTGAGTTTCTTGCTCCGGTTCTTCTCAGATCGGAGGAAGTAACTTTAGTGAACTGGTCATAAATTATTTGATATTCAAAAATATTTTTTTTCTACCATGTATTTTTTTATTTTGAATAAAATTATTTGACTTTGACGTTGGCGGTTTGGCTACGTCGAACAAAAATGTCACGAAATACTGACAAAAAGAATGATTAAAAAGATTGAGTGGGAAGAAAGGTGGAGTGAGGCCTCGGTTGACCTTTGAGATCAATATCTACCAGGGGAAAGCCAAATTTCCTCGTATATGCCCGAAACCAATGAGGAAATTGATGACAGTGAACAAGTTAAAGTACTTTTCTTTACTGCCTTTAAAATATTATTTAATTCGAAAGACCAAATAAAAAGTAAAACGTTCAAATATTTTTATTTTTTCAGAGATATATTTTCTAAATAAGTACTTTTATACGTTTTCTAAATAAGTAATAAAAAGTAAAAGTAAAAAAAAACAATAGTTTTTTTGTACTTTATTAAATACCAGAAGACGACAATTACAATGGCACATCCATTGTGCACTGACCGCAAATTGCTCTTTTATATATTGTTTTTACAATTTTACGAGTGTTTATTGATGTCGTTAAAGATTAAGAGCGGTTCTTTCAAGTCTTTTTATATGGTCTCTTGAAAGTCATTCATCTTTTAAGTAGTCTGGATGAGTGTCAGTATAAAATGTTCTTTTAGCCTTTTTTATTAATCGAATTTACGGAACTTAACAATATTTAAATTCAGCTTTGTTAACTAAAATCATTTTTTAAATAGATTATCTTTCCCGAGACGTCCAACTGGAGAATAGGCCAGAGATAAACATAAAAAAAATAAAACCTAATAGATATTAATCTCGAAATATTCAATTTCTAAACAATATAAATTATAAATTAAGTAGTTATTTATATATAAATATTAGGTTCTAAGTAAGTATTCAATTTATGTAATAGTACGTTATAGTAGCCGCTTAATCCTCTTCACGTAACATGCATGTCCGGCGGTAGGGAAATCCAATCAATAGTGTTTGCGAACTACGAAAATAAACAACAGTGTGTTCGTGGTCACAAAAACAATTTAAAAGTCGTTTTTTCATAGAATAGTGGTATTTATGTAGAACATTAGGTGTATCTCTAGCTTCTAAAGAGAGTATTTTTTTTTTAGTTTCACGTCGTATCCCGCACACAGTAGGTTAGGCAGATTGAACTGGGAAGCTTAATGTTAAGACACTCCGTTCTCCATTAAGAAGCTTCCGTTCGCCACTGTATATCCCGCGTAAATGTGGACCTCCACATTTACGCGGGATTAACAGTGGCGGTGCTTTTTAAATATCAAAAACCTTCATAACCACGAGATATGCAGTCTTATAGAATATTATCTCTAGATTGATGTCGATATGCATAAGGATGTGGTAACAATTGACAAAGGCTTTACTCCTCTCTCCTTGGGCAAAGAGAACTGGCGTAGGCCTGTAATACTCACTCCTTCTGTATGGAAGAGCAAGGATCTGCATGGTAGATTCCATAGAGCCCCAGTACGCCCGGACGTGGGTACTGCTTTCTCCTTATCTTGGTTACAGTTCGAGGATTTTTTCGGGAAAACTGAAGGTTTTGTCTGTGCAATTATGGACGAAGTGATCAAGACACGGAGCTACCAGAGACATATTACGAAAGATGGCACTATCGACATCTGTCCGGCGTGTCACCGACCTGGGGAGTCCCTCAAACATACTGTCTCTGGTTGATATCAGCATACGGTGAGTATTTGTATAGACACAATCAAGTAGCCAAGATATAAGAATACACCAGCATCTTGCTCTTCAATACGGTCTTGTGGAATTAAGTGCCTTACTATAGGTATAATCCCATGTTTGTTCTTGAAAATAGCTGTGCTTTGATCTACTGGGATCGGTCTATTATTACTGACAGGTAAATTGTTGCCAATAGACCTTATATGGTATTAGTAGACCGAGTGGCGCCGCGCAGTGATATAGCTATCCCACATGATGATAATCTCGTGAAGCCCAAAAAAGAATAGAGAATATAGATAGTATTAAGTCGCAAGCTGCCTGTGCCTCTACGCCACGACGGCCTTTAAAATATTCTACGAAACGGAAATTAGTCCTACATGCCGACTATTCGAAGAGTGGAAAAGCCGAGCCCGCCTTTACAGCCATATTCGTGTATTTAAATTACAATTGCCATGAAATATGCATATATAAAAAGTAAGAAAAAGAAAAAAATTAAGTTACTTATATACCTAATGAAAAGCTATAATCATGTCAAATATTTTACATCTAATAACTATAATTAAATTAGAACATTTATTGACTTACTAAATGCAAATAAATTGTATAAAACAAAATAAAATAAAATAAATCATCTTCACACTGTATCCCGCACACAGCAGGGTAGGCAGAGGGAACCTAGTGTTAAGACACTCCGTTCCCCACTTTCCACCGAATTCTGGAGGCATTGCGTGTTGATTGGCGGAACTCAACGCCGCGTTTTGCCTCAACACCAGAACGAAGAAACAGAAATATAAATTTAAATTAATGTTTCCTTGCTTCGAGTGGGGATCGAACCACAACCAGTCGCGTTTACAGTCACATTTTGTGCCACTGCGCCACAACTGGCCTCGTATAAAATGTAAAAAACAACTGTAACTAAATCTAAATATAATAAAATTATATTTAATTTCAAACATGTACATTAGTATGTGATATGAGGTACAAATATACAAATCAAAATATTTTTTAAAATCTAGCCCTAGTATTCTAAGTATTTAACTTGGATTCGAATCCCACATTCACAATGTTAAAGATCAGTAACTAAGTTTCATTTTGAAAATTAGAAGTACAATTTATACGATACTAACTTTTATCTGCAGCTTCGCTAATATGTTCAAATACTGTTCTGTTCTTTGATTATGGTGTAGCGAACGTGCCAGTTGAGCACTAATCACTTCGTCAATATTACGTTGTATGGAGAACACACGAAGTTCGTTGTACGATATAAAGAGAATTCATTTTAAATGAGAGATCCAATTAAAAATAAAAATAAATAAATAAATCAGCTTCACGCTGTATCCTGCACATAGCAGGGTAGGCAGATGGGACCTAGTGTTAAGACACTCCGTTCCCCACTTTCCGCCGAATTCTGGAGGAATATATAGGAGGAGGATATATTTTTTTTTATAAAAACAAAACAAAGACAAAGCGCAGTGTTGAGTTCTGCCACTCAACGCGCAATGCCTCCAGAATTCGTCAGAAAATGGGGAACGCAGAAAGTGGGGAACGGAGTGATTTAACACTAGGTTCTCTCCGCCTACCCTGCAGTGTGCGGGATACAGTGTGAAGCTGATAAGAAAAATCCTACCGTAATTTCAGTTTAATACAATTTAAAGAGACAATACTATAAAGAGTTTATTATAAATATTTAAACAATAGTCAAATAAGTTTATGAATTTTAAAGCAAACTTAAATTTTTAAACCTTTAGTGAAAAAAGACCTTTATGTCTGTACTATTATTGGTATTTGGTATTGGTATACTCTATGCGTATTAAGCTAAGAGTTCCGCCACTAAATACACAACGCCTCCAGAACTCGGCGGAAAGTGGGGAGCGGAGTGTCTTAACATTAGGTTCCCTCTGCCTACCCTGCTGTGTGCGGGATACAGCGTGAAGCTGAAGAAGAAGAATACATATTAGGCATTTCGCATTCACCGAGAAGTGCCTGCGTAATACATGTAAATCTATCTTCAAGTGGTCTACTACCTGAAATAACATTGTTCGTGTATAAAATAAGAATAATAAACCCATTCACTTGTATAAATTTCACGATAAGTGGTAAAATCTCACATAGAATTTTGCGTAACCTTATTAATATGCTATTATTTAAATATGAAAAATAAAAAAAAGTGCTCCACGCTGTATCCCGCAGGCAGAAGGAACCTTAACACTAGGTTCCTATTCACACCGTTCCCTACTTACTGTCGAATTTTTCGAGGCATTGCGCGTTGAGTGGCAGAACTCAACGCCGGGTGTTTGCCTTGGTGCCAGAGCGAAGAAATGAATATATTAATAAAATAAACATACTAAATGTATGAAAATATTCAATAATTGTAATTAATATCATAATTACCGTACCTACGCGTTAAAACTGCAGTCATCACAAAAATTATGCTATATAAGACAAAAAAAAAAAAACAGTCAAATTGATACCCTCCTTCTTTTTGAAGTCGGTTAAAATAAAGAAACTCTCTATGAACACAATCATAAAAGGCATTTTTTTTATATAATACTCTTGGTCAGCTACTGTCGATTAAATGAGTCATTACTCGTATTGATATTTAGAAGGTCGTGCATTGAAGCTATTTAAAGAATGTTCTGTAGTTTAATCATTATTTAGTTGCGAATAATGATATATTATTATCATTAATATCTATAATACAATTTTTTGCATATTAATTTCTTGATATATTATAGTAAATTTTAAAGAAATAACATTATTAGGTATATATCGAGCTGAGGTCAAATATGATGCTTATAACGCCTCCACGAAACTACTAACTACGATTAAATAAACATTTCAATTTAACTCGAAAAGCTTACATCATAGATTAGTACAAACGTTGCACACGCCAACTACGAAGCATTACCATGAAAAATACAATTTACTGTAATTTTCTGAATGACTCCACAGAAACGGCACGCGAAACGTGATTCAGGCGAGGTTCCACATATGCATTTGACATTTCACAAGGGTAACCTCCGACCTTAACCATTAGCACTCACCTCACGAAAACAACCAGCTCCAAGACAGTCACACTACAAAGGAAGACACTAGGCACGCTATCACGTGCTCCTTCACATAGGTTAATTGGCTAAATTGACATATTGCGGTGTCACTCGCGGTGCACAGACGATTTGGGGAGCATCTTTTTATTGATGAAAGTGTCCCCGGGACGCGGACACGGTCGCTCCAGGCCGAACGGCAGGCGAGCGCGCTAGCCGGCGCGCCGCCTCACTGTGGCTGATATACGCGCCCGAAACCGTTTTTTGCGCAGGCGTCGTGAAACGCAAGGATCGGCCAAAATTCACCCTACTCTGTCTCTGGAAAAGGGTCACAACAGCCATTTCCCGTGGCCACGTAACGGAATTTAAATTCAAACGAAATAGGGATGGTTTCGGTCTAAGTCTGATGGGAACGCTCGGACCTTCCGGGGCTAGGGTTGCGCGTGCCGCACTGCACACGTTGGTAATTAAATATGTGTTTGACAATACAGGGGAGGCTGTGCCGTGGAACTGATGACGTCAATGTGCCAAACAACGGGATGAACGCGCTATTAGGTAATTTTTTAAGCAGCAACGGGTTCAGGGCTTGCGGCGTCCCGTGAAATGAGGTTAGGTGTCGTCTTGCATCTCATAGCAAAATTTTATAATTTGGTCTTAGTTGCCTTTTCTGTTTGAACTTAAAGTATATTTGGAGGTCACCGAGAAGTTGTATTATTTTATCTGCAGTAGCCAAATGGTTGTTATATAATAATTGTTTTGGCTGTTGTGTATCGATAGAGTTATGGATGATTTCAATTTTGATATATATTTTAATTATAAAAAAAACTTTTACAATACAAGGACTTCTTTGTTTTTTTTATATATAAATTATACCTATCTATAGAAGTTAAAATGTATGTCAATGAAAGATTTAATTTAAGTTTTAAGATTTATAAGATAAGCATCAAATGTCAAACACAGTCTAGAACAAGGAGAGGTCGACCTTTGAATGTAATTTAATGCACCCTTATAACAAAGCAATGTGACATTGTATGGATACTCTGTGATATACTTTATATGGAAATTTGTGTTTTGATCATATTACTTATCATACTATATTGTATCAAATAGAGAGATGGCTTTAAAGTGAATACACATTGTTCGCGTTATAATAGCAGTCATTGTTAAATCAATCAGCTTCACGTTCTATCCCGCACACAGCAAGGTAGGCAGCGGGAATCTAGTTTTAAGACACCCCGTTTTCTACTTTCCGCCGACTTCTGAAGGCATTGCGTGTTGAGTGGCGGAGCTTAACGCCGCGCTTTACTTACACACCAGAGCAAAGAAATGAAAATATAAATATAAGTAAATATTGCATTTCCTCGAGCGGGGATCAAACCCACAATCAGTCGATTTTACAGTCACACTTTGTGCCCCTGCGCCACGACGAGCCTCACTCATTGTTAGAAAGTTAATTATTTTTTTCCTTTTGTTTGGTACGGAAAAAGGGAAAAATAATAAATAAACACAAATCTTTAAAGGTTACAATGTCATTATGAAAATTACTAAACCCATTATAAATATTCTGTAATTATACTGTTGCCGTTGTCTGGTTAAACAAGCGATAGTTACGAAATCATTTCTCATTGGAAACAATATTTATATGTTTTATATATTTATTTAATTTATAAAATTGTTGCCTGTCCTTTGCAATCTGTAGACACAAAGCAAAGCTTCACTATATTATAATATTTACAACCAATTCTTAGTGTCCAGTTGATTCTTTATCTGCATATCATGCGAGAGATGTCGAGAAAATAAAAAAAATAAAAAAAAAATGAAATCGTCCTAATATTTGATTTATTACTGATTGAAGTATTCTCAATAAAGTCTGATATTTTAGACTACACTGTTTGCATGCGGTCAACGCTCCTGAACTTCGGAGGGTCAACAGCCCGGAGGAAATAGATTTGATGAAAATATCTCTTCTATGCAAATCCACAGCCTCCACAGCTTCATCTATTCAGAGGTGTGAACGACTAACTTTATTTACGTTTAAATAATAAAATACGACTAAGTATAGATGAGCGTGGGTTAAGTGCGAGTTGGATGCTCACGGACTGAGGGTTCCGTATTAACTTCAGGATGGTAGGTCAACGTGAAGTACAACACATAAATGTTGATAAATTTAAGTCGTAAAATGAATTATAAGTTTACAATATAACATTGTATATATTATACGTATAATTTTTTGTAATATATTTTCCTTTATTTCCAATGCAAGGTGCACACTTTCTACTAAATTAATGACTGTAGGTCCACGAGAAGTACCCTATAGGTTTTGATTAAACAGCAACTTTCATATACAATGCAGCAAAATCGATGCATAATTGCTCATATCTTTCGATCGCGTTAACTTAGAAGCTTGAAATTTCTGTACTCTAGGGGACCGTAAATCTTAATATTTGTTATAAATTTCAGCTTAAGACTTCTTCAATCTCGAGATAAATAGTCTTGACATATAAACAACAAAGTGATTCTATAAGGATTTCGTTTTTACCTTTTGAGTTACGGAACCCTAAAAAAATTACATGGTCTTATGTGTCAACTATTTATGTATACTATTATATATGGTGGGAGCGTCAGCGCTCCTTTTACGGGAACAGCACATAGGGTAAAATATTTTAGACCCATACCTAAAGAAATTAATCAAGCTACCTCAACAGTTTAGATGTAGGATTTTATTTCATTTCGACGCAGTTACGCAGAGATAGATACCAATATCTTAAATATATACTAATACAAAAATACTATTAAAGGTTAAACAACTTTGAACTTTGACGACTTGACAAATGGCATTTTATTTTACAATGATAATTTTATTATTCATTTTGTTTAAAAAAACACTTTTTCGTTTTTGAGAAAATATATACTTTTTTAATAGTATTAGTGTGGTTTCATTTAAAGTGGTGGTTACCAAAAAATGAATTTATTTATTTTTACACGTAATTATTCATTCAAACCCTTGCGCCATGACGACCTCTTTTAAGCTTTACAAATATAAAATAAAAAGTAAATTTCAAACTTATCTACATATAGAGATTTCCCGGCTTACTATCCCGGTTCAGTGCAAAGTTATCGAGAGCAAAGTTACTAATGGTTATGATACCGCTGTTTCCCAGTTAGTGTGTTATTAGCGTATATTAGTTGAGAACTCAGTTAAATCTTGTATCCCACTTATATCCGAAAAAAAAATCTTCACGTTGTATCCCGCGCACAGCACGCAGAGGAAGAGGGAACCTAGTGTGTCTTAACACTCTATTTATCAATTTGCGCCGAATTCTGGAGGCATTGCGTGTTGAGTGGCAGAACTCAACGCCGCGCTTAGCCTCGACACCAAGGAGAACAAATAGAGAGAACGAATAGAGAGAGATAGAGAGGTGATCCGTGCGTATCCTAAAAATTTTAGTAACAAAAAGCTTACCCCGAAAAGTAACAATTAAAAAAAAACAACGTTACACGAACGCCAAGAAAATATATAAAACATATATACAGGGTGGAAGTGTAAGCACCACTTTAAATGAAACCACAGTTTTAACTGCTCTATAAAAGCCTAATATAAATCAGAAAAAAAAAAATCCCAAAAATAAAAAAGTTATTTTTTCAAACAAAATAAATAATAAAATTGTCGTTTTAAAATAAAACGTCATTTGTAAGGACGACGCACGCACACATAAACCTATCAAAGGAACACCGCCGCACACGCCTCATTCCAAAATCGAGTCGTAGTTATTGGCGATAAAGTTCAAAGTTGTTTAACCTTTAGGAGTATTATTGTAGTAGTAAGTGTTTATGTTATTGGGATCTATACGTAATCGCGTCACACGAAATACAGGTATGGATAAAAAGCGTGAAATGAAAAAAAAATCCTACGTTCAAACTGTTGAGGCATCTTGATTAATTTCTTTAGGTATGTGTTTGAAATATTTTACCCTATATGCTGTTTCCGTAAAAGGAGCGCTGCCTCTTCCACCCTGTATACACCAATTTTGTATATAGTAAACTACAAAATATAAATTAACCATAGTTAAGCTCATACATGCTTATACAAGCTCATACATGCATACTAGCAGTAAATTTGCTATAATTGGATTTGTGTGTTGCCTATTAACTATAAATTCTAACATTTTTATCAAATTTCATAATTCTATGAGCCCGCAAGAGGACAATCTGTAAGTGCGAGTGATTATGAATTCGATCCCCACTCACGGAAAAGAAATAATTATTTAAATGTATATTTGCATTTCTTCACTCTGTTCAGCGTTGCGTTGAATTACGTTTCTCAACACGCCTCCAGAATTTGGCGGACGGAGTGTCTTTACACTAGGTTCCCTTTGCCTACCCTGCTGTATGCGGGAACACAGAGCACACAAAGTGAAGTTTAAGTCTTGAATTATAAATAAAAATAAAATTTATTTTATTTTATTTTTATTTATAATTCAAGAAAGTGCCATATTTAAGGTCCACTGATACACTCACAACAGAGATACCGTATAAGGCTTCCATTTCTATATGATGGAACTCTAAAAATAACTATTTACAATAATATATTTATATAAAACGTCTATTTCTTATTGTAAAAAAGATATTATAATGAAATATCTAAGAACTAAATGAAAAAAAAAATGTGAGTTAGTGAATGGAACAGTGAATTGGTTTCAGTTAGGTAGTGGTTTTTGCGCCAATCTCAAATAAAAACGCGTAAATATTTTTATTTATATAGTTTTTTTAGTTTGGTAAGTCATTTAAGTTGGAGCCCTCGTGGTGCGGCCGCTCAACGTCTAATTCTGTACGTGACGGGTTCGATTTCCATTTTTGATCGAATGAGTTGTTAACATTTCCTCGCTTTTTTATCAAGATGTTGACGAACGAATAGCTAACAATAAAATTAAATCAAATCTCGAAAGCTATGCGGAGAGATGAGAGTTTTGTGTCGTAACATTAGCGTGAATAAAAAAAAACTAAGTGTTTTTTTTTCATAATAGTAGAGTAAAAAAGTTAAAATGTTTATTCAAATGCCATTGTTTCAGTGCGTGGTAGTGCCTAGTGTTACATAACTCAGAATCAGCTTCACGATGTATCCCGCACACAACAGGGTAGGCAGAGGGAACCTAGTGTTAAGACACTCCGTTCCCCACTTTCTGCCGAATTCTGGAGGCGTTGCGTGTTGAGTGGCAGAACTCAACGCCTCGCTTAGCCTCGATATTAGAGCGAAGAAATGGAAATATAAATTTAAGTAAAAATTGTCTCCTCGATCTCCTCGAGTGGGTATCGAACCCACAACCGTTTTACAGTCACACTTCGTGCCGCTGCGCCACGACTGACCTCAATTAGTTACATAACTCAAACAGCGAAAGAACGCGAAATTGCGCGTAAATGCCGCCATGCTCTAGTGGCGTTGATAGTAGAGTAAGACCCGTATTTATAATCTCTCAACTCTGAGATCGAACTTGAGATGCCGTTTTCATTCATAAATTACAATATTTGAATAATACTGTTCATTGATAATAATAATCTTTGAATTAAAAGGGCATCTCAAGACCATCAATTTTCAGATTTGAGAGCGGTTTATAAATACGGGCCTAAGTCAGTCAAACATAAAAACAAATTAGTTAGCTATATACAGTTTTTAACACGATTTTGATCTGAATGTATATTGTATATGATATAATATATAAATGTAAGAAAATATAACCTACCACTGGCCATTCTATATGTTTCTATAGGATAAATTATGTCTTTGCCAGAAACACCTCATATAAAAATACATATGTCGAAGCGTATTTTTTTGTTTTATTTTTTTTATTAATACTATAAATTTAATAAATATATTAAACTTATTATATTACTGGTATCTATAATATCCTGGAAACCTTATATAAGCGCCTATACAAGGTTTCCAGGTTCCTTCTTCTACTCTACTAAGCAAGTAACAGCGTGAAACTAAAAAAAAAATAACTGGTATATGTTAAGACATTTCGACCTTTGAAGTAAGCCTTCGATAGCTCAGTTGGTAGAGCGGTGGACTGTAGAGGTTGAAATTGCTGATATCCATAGGTCGCTGGTTCAAATCCGGCTCGAAGGAATCTTTTTGTATATATACTATTGAAATAAGTCAATTATTTCTCTAACTTAAAATGTTATTTTTTATTGATAAACACATATTTTTTTACTATTATAAAGACATATTCATATAACATAGCATTATATTTTTACGTTTTTACACAATAACTATACTTTGATACAATATTCATTTATTTATTAATAATAATATTCATTTATTTATTAATAATTTACAAATATATATGACAATTATAAAAAAACAAAAAAATCGCTGCGGACAGGATTCGAACCTGTGCGGGTAGAACCCAATGGATTTCAAGTCCATCTCCTTAACCACTCGGACACCGCAGCTTGTAAGAATTGAGACCAAATAAAGTAATCCTATTCGTATACGTTCTTGATCATTAAATTATTATTATAAGAATAAACTATTCATTTAAATTTCTCAATCATTATTAATAATTTTATCAAATCATTTTAAAATGTTATTAAGTAATTATTAATAAATATATTATGAATAAATACATAACAAAATACTTTGGTCTTTTGTGACTTTTTTTATGACAATTAATTATTTTTATTATTATTCAAAAATCTAGTCGTTCCTGTTAAACTTAATTTAATAATAAGCACGATGGTTTTTATTTTAATATTATTTTCGTATATTAAATTACAATTTAGCTTACAGTTTTAAAGAATATATTATATCAAATAACTATACTATATCGTACCATATAACAGTTTCATTTAATAAGAAGAGCGTTTTCAAATAGAAAATTTTTTGTAACTGAAAAAAAAAAAAAAAACCTGCAACAAATACATAATAAAATAAGTTATAATGAACGAAATAAACTAGCGCCATCTAGTTTATAATCAAATTATCATGTAATATATTCCCAATGACTGTATTTTAGTGATTCGTCGTTATATAAGTTAATACTTCTCGACAATAGATGGCGCTGTAAGAAATATTTTATTCTATTCATCGCTAGATGTCACGTCTTATCTCGTTTTAGTAAACGATTAGTTTTTGTTTCCTTGATTTTGATTGATTGTTTTGATTGGTTTGTTTAATTTTGTTAAAAAGTTAAAAAAGGGCAAACTTTGAATTATTTTTAAAGCAAAAGTCTTAGTTTTATTCAAAATACTAATAGTATTCAGTTAATTTAAATTTTACATATTTATTTCTACTCACATGTAGCTATCATATAAATAATGCTTTTATAATTATACCTTTACCGTATTATGTAACGGCATATCAGTTCTTTTAATGAAATGTTTAAAAATGATAATATATATTAGTATGGTAATTCAAATAAAATTTGCCTTATTTTAATTTTTAAAAAAGGAGCTACATTGAGTTGTATTACGAAAATTGTTTATATTAAATAAAAGCACGTACGTAACTTCAACCGCGCGGACTATTAAGCGTAAAATCTCATTTTTTATTCACCGACGCAAAGGTTACTGGTGAGTTTGAGGTGTCTGTCTGTCAGTGGCATCGTAGCTCCTCAATGTGATTCCATCTACTTAAATACGTAAATTCCAAACCAATGTAACAACCAATTTGAGTGCAGTTTTTTGGATCGAAAGCCTTGTTTATATCGGTGTTTCTTGGCTATGTTTTATGAAAATTGGATTAGCTGCTTAAGAGCTTACTTTCCAAAACGAGGTAGCTATGTTTTGGGTCAGGGGTTCTTAAAAATTGTTTGTTAAGATCCCCGGAGCACAAATAGAGGATTTCCCGAAGGAATTTTGAGAAGTCCTATATTTGTATGTTATACTTTACATGCCAAATTTTATTTTTCTACACCTAGCAGTTTCGGCTTTACTTTGTCTAAATCAACGGCAAAGTTTATATTAAAACATGTATGCTGTAAATAACATTCTATATATTATTAAATATTAATATTGTAATATAATGCATTAAAACGCTAAAACCAAACGATTCATACAAAAAAATAATTGATTCAACTTCTAAAGTGTAGTTGTTTTTATTGAAATAATCAATTAAATTATACAATAAAGAAAACGTGTTTACTTCACTTTAACATAATGAAAGGTTTTTACATAAAAGTCATTATTTTACAGCCATCTAGGAAGTCTATTCGGCCTTCATGGGCGTTGGACCAATTGTTACTAGATCAGAAGAAACCATCCATTGTTTGTTGTATTGAATGGAATTTTGACTTAACGGTACGTTGGTTTGGAATTTACGTGTTTAATTAGGTTTATTGAGGCCAGTCGTGGCGCAGGGGCACTAGCGTGTGACTGTAGACGCGACTAGTTATGGGTTCGCTGTATTAGTCAGAGGGAACCTAATGCTAAGATACTCCATTTCCCATTTTCCGCCAAAATCTGGCGGCATTGTGTGTTGAGTGGTGGAAGTCAACGCCGCGCTTTATCTTTACACCAGAGCGAAAAAATGAAAATGTAAACTTAACTAAATATTTAATTTCCTCGAGTAGTAATCGAACTCACAACTAGTCGCGCCACGCGTGGCCTCAACCTGGTTATTTTAATATATGAAATTTTACATAAAAATTCAATATATTAGTAATCTTAGGAAGTGAATATCGTTTCAGTTTAATAGTTAATAAAACACAACATAAACTCCACCATAGTTTCACTTAGGCCGAAACAGACAGACGACGAGGGACATAAAGACAAGACTTTACAGGGATGAGTCGTAAAAGTTGCATTAGAAAGTGCTTACTAAAAGCATAGAGTACAGATGAGAACATACTTGTACTCTGAAAACAGAGAAATATATGTATAAAATATAAGGAGGGAATTTTATTTTAATTATACATATATTATATAGTATATATTATATAATATATTGTTCTTATAATATTTAATAATTTTTGAATGGTAATAATAAATAGAGACATGATGTTTTAAAATTATTTTATTCATAAAAAAATCTATTCCTTATCATTTTTTTTCTCTTCTTCTGTTTTATACAATAAAAATCATTTTTACATGATACTATATTTTAAATGTGAATTTGCTTGTTTCTGTGGTTTCAGATAACTTAAAAGATACATATGCAGACTAGTACTTAAAAATTGAAAAGAAAATAATAATATTATTGGCGCAGAGGCACAAAGTGTTACTGTAAAACCGACTTTCTGTGGGTTCGATCCCTACTCGAGGAGATGAAATATTTACTTAAATTTATATTTCCATTTCTTCGCTCTGGTGTCGAGGACAAGCGCGGCGTTGAGTTCTGCCACTCAACACGCAATGCCTCCAGAATTCGGCGGAAAGTGGGGAACGGAGTATCTTAACACTAGGTTCCCTCTGCCTACCCTGAGGTGTACGGGATACAGCGTGAAGCTGATTTATTTATTTATTTATTTAATAATAATATCTTTTTCTTTGTGATTGTACCATATTCTCGAAGCGCCATACTACATCTTCAAGGATCCTAGGTGCGGTGATTAAATCCAACAAGACTTCGTTATGTCAGTTTTATAGTTATTGAATCGTACTATTGTACAACAGCTTAAAATAAAGCTTTGCTTGGAAGCTTTTTACTGATATTTACGTACTGTATTGTATAGTAAAGATTTATGTTACTTATGTCATGTGGAGTGTAGTTTATCTGATGTTGAAAATAATTTCAATATATCTATGGATAAAAAAGTACCGTAGAAGTCTTTGTGGCGCACTTTAGGCGCGACGGTTGTGAGTTTGATTACCACTCGAGAAAATGAATTGTTTTCATCTTCTCGCTCTGGTAACAAGAAAAAAATCGGCGTTGAGTTTCGCCACTTACTATCTCGACAATTGGAGCATGGAATGTGTGAATATTCTCTCTGATTATCTTTCTAAATACGGGATACAGCGTGAAACGGAAAAATAATAATAAAATGACTTCAATTAGTTCAATTGAAGAGAAAATTTCGTAGTCATGTTTATACTATTATCAAACGTAAAATAAAATAAAATTAGTTATGATATTTTACATTTCATTTCATTTAATTTTTAATTTAGTTATGATAGAAATGATTAAAATTGCTTAATATAACTAGAAGACCACCACCCGCAGCCTTCATTTTTTTTTGATAACCTGTTATCTATAGTTTACTTTAGGGCAGAAAAAAATCACTTCTTCTAACATACTTCTTACAGAATTTCTAACTAACGGTACTTATATTGCCATTTTTATTATTTGTACGATGATATACAGTTAAAAGTTATAAATATTTGAATAGTGTGGCGCCAAAACACAGTTCGAGTCTGTGTTTAAGTTGGCGAGTGGTTGTTTGAGTAAGTCATATAGGACTATTTGCTTGAGAAATATGAATAATTATAAGATTTAAAGATTCCAGAGGCCAGGCGTGGCGCAACGGTGCAACTGTGTGACTGTTAACGCGATCGGTTGTGGGTTCGATCCCGACTAGAGGAAATGAAATATTTATTTAAATTTATATTTTTATTTCTTCACTCTGGTTTCGAGGCAAACGCAGTGTTGAGGTCCACCATTTAATAGGATATGCCTTTCGATGGAAAATAGGGAATGAAGTGTCTACTGTACTTTTTGTGTACAGGATATAGAGTGAAGCTAGACGAAGTTGAAGTAGAAACAGTTAATTTTTTATTTATCACATTTCGTAATGAAAAAGTGATATATGATATAAGTATGTTAGTTTCTAATAGCCTAGGTATATTCTTATATTATCTATATACAAATATATGTAAATAATGACTCTGTCTATAATGGCAAAATAATTTAATTGATTTCACAATACATAAAGTTTTTCAATTTTTCGAAATAGTCGAACCGATGTTTATGGGACTTTTACTATAAGTTCCAAGAGGTTGGATAGTCTAGACTCAAGAGCTTATGAAGCATGGGTTGTCCCAACTACACACACAGGCTGTTTTATCCCGGAATTCCAGCGTTATCGGAATTTACACGGGGAAAACCGCGTTTACAGTGAGAGCATTCTTCTATTTAAAGTCAATTTTACTTTTATGCTTATAGTCGCCATAAAATGAAGAGATATGTTACTGACGTATATTAATAGCATGTTCTGATGTACCTGCGTCATACAGATTTGTTGATGTATATGTTTTCTTTGCTTTAGACAAGTTCTCGCGCGTGCTAAACATAAGGGCTGTTTAAAATAGAGGTCGCTACTCAAATTTTTGCTTTAAATAAAAAAGCTGATTCTAATTTTTGTTTTTAACTTTTTACCTATCTACCCGCATAGGTGTAAAGCTCGAGATCGAGATCGAGACATTGCGGTTTGAGTGGCGGAGATCAATGCTGGTGTAACAAACAAAATATTTTATAGTTGTGTGTGTGTGTTTACAGTTATAGACGCGTTGCACTGCGCCACGATGACCTAATTAGGTCAAATAATTGTATAATGTAGAAATATTATGTAATAATCACAACAATACAAATAAAATACTTATTTTAGAAAACGTATAAAAAGAAACCGACCAGGCGCTCTGACCACTGAGCCATACGTTTCCAGGAGGCGCGGGTCCCGCTACGTCCAAATTTTTATACGATTTCTAAAATAAGTATTTTTCTTTTCTAACTGTGGAATAACACTTTAAAAAATGTTTATGAATACAAATAAAATTTAGTTGAGACAATTATTAAGCCATGATATCTAAACATTTTTTTACGCTTCACGCTGTATACCGTACACAGCAGAGGGAGCCTAGGAACTTTCTATTAAAACACTCCATTACTATTAAGACACTACCGCTCTCTATTTTCCGCCGAATTCTGGAGTCATTGCGGGTTAAGAGGCGGAAATTAAAGACGCGCTTTGGCTTGTTACCAGTGCAAGGAAATTAAAGTACTAAACATTTCATTTCCTCAAGTGAAAATATTATATATTTCACTTCTTCGAGTGGGAATCGAACTCACAACCTGTAGTGCTTATAGTTGCACGCTTGTGGCCCTGCGCCACTATTAACCTCTTTAAGCATTATAGATTCGAATACAATTGAACCATGTTTTATACAAAGTTTTAGTAAATTGATGTCTGCTTTCCCTGAAAATAAAAAAAAAATCATGTAAGAAATAAAGCGTAAAGATAAAAAAATAATAATTCTTTATCTTATTCATTACATTAACTTTGAAAAGCCCAGGTTTATAGCATTACGTCGTCATTTCTTCGAAAATAAGTTGATTGGATGTCAGTGACGACATTCACATTGTTCCTTTAAGACAATCTGTTCCTCACATTCCGCCCAATTATAGAAACATAACATGTTGAATCGCAGAACTTAACGCCACGCTTTGTGTATCATAGTAAGAGAGAGAGAGAGAGAGAGAGAGAGAGAGAGAAATCGTAGAAATTAATATATAATTTTAAAATAATCCCATTGAGTGATTGAGTGTGGATCGAACTCACAACACGCTCATTTACAACCGGACACTCCTACTGCGCCACGATGTTCTCAAGCATTTAAAAGAGAAAAATAAAAATAGAACGTTGTTGTAGTAGTTGTACATTTTTTAATAACCATTTTTTCACGCATATTTTCATTTTACAACACGCTGATATTGACATACATACATAGGGGAATTGGGCTTAAGATGACATACTTTTTCTTTCAAGACAAATATTTGAAATAAATGAAGTCATGTGAGATCAGGACATTGCGTATATTATCATATATATCATAATCAACGAAAGTATTGTAGTTTCAGAACAATCAAAGCAACATAAAATTAAAAAACAAACATAAATCGCACTTAGGTCGACCGGTGTAAGACGACATACCTATAGGGTAAGATGACATAGACGTCATAACCTGCGATCCACTGA
>JAATLQ010038377.1:0-45264 GCA_013421005.1 Heliconius erato x Heliconius himera | reverse complement strand
CAAATTTCATTAAGTACGCTCTTCTCTTCTGGCTTCTTAATCGATCCTATTTATAAGCGTAAGATGACATAGTATGCCATCTTATACTCACGTTTTGTATGTCATCTTACCCAATAGATATGTGAATTTAATTGTAACAGTTGTGACAAAAGTTTATGGGTAAGAATGCGCTTTTAGCGTTAGTTGTGTCATATAATAAGCCTATTTTACATTAAAAATTATTTCAAGTAGAAAATCCTTACCTTACGTGTATTTTTACCACCAAGCAAAAGCGAAAGAAAAATTTTCTGCTATTCAAAATTACGAAAACATGAACTACTTGCCAATCTGCGTTTACCCTCCGTCATAATGAATTTGAATACTAGCGATATCTACAGACACTCTCTAAAACGTCCTTAGAATCACATTTAGCGCAAATATTTAAACCAATATTGGCAGTGTGTCATCTTATCTTCGTATGCCATCTTAAGCACAATTCCCCTATATCCCTAAAAATGGGAAAAAAGGAATAAAACTCTTATTAATTTATAGGAGTCTTTTTATTGTAAATTTGATTTATTAAAAAACTGTCTCTTTTACATAAAATGTGTGAAAATTGGCAAACGAAACTGAAAATTCGTACAAATTATGAATTTTTATATCTATGATGCGAATAATATTCTTATCATAAGGAAAAATAAATAAATCTCATAGACTATCTTTTAAAAAAAGTGAGTAAACAAAACTTTGAAAGCGTAATTATGCAAAAAAAAAATCGTGCAAAAATTTATAAATTCTAATTCAATGAGAATTGGAAAAGTGGTATGCTTCCTTAGTTACGCGTGACTTCATCAGGTAATGGCTCTCCTATGCACAATTATTGACTACGACTTCGTATGTGAATCTCTACTTGAATATTTAGTTAGACAAGGCCATTCGTGGCGCAGGCATTAGCGTGGGACTGTAAATGACAGGTTGTGGGTTCAATTCTCACTCGCGGAAATAAAATATGTAATATTTTCATTTCTTCGCTCTGGTGTCGAGGCAAAGAGCGGCGTTGGCTTCCGCTAAATCCGCTTTTATAATACAAGATTCTTTGTTAAAATCTTTTGTTTATTATTACATTTTCCTACAAAAATTAAAAATAATACTATTAAACACTTCATTAATCAGTTTGTATGAATAAAATGTATACGAGTTGATTTTACTTTTCCCGTGTAGTGTAGCGGAAAATGGATAGTTGAATATTTTTTTTTCTTTATATTTATAAGATTTCCTATTAAGAAAAAATATGATGTTTGACTAACTATATTTGAAGGTGTTGTGGCCCTGATTATGGCTGTAAGTGTCTTCCTTAAAAACTGATTAAAATCTACCTATTAAATACTAAAAGAATATACCTTATAAAATGATAATGACATACGAAAGCGGAATTAAAACACTTATTAAAAAAATAATTAGCTGCACGCTGTCTCCCACACAGCAGGGTAGGCAAAGGGAACCTAAATAGATTAGTAAGACGTTCCGTTCCCCACTTTCTACCGAATTTTTCAAGGCAATATGTATTGGCGTCAGAGTGAAGAAATGAAATTTCATAAAACGAAATGTTCTCCAATACCAATAACTAAGAGTAAGAGTTATGTATAACAAATAACATTTTACGAATAAGCCCGAATTCGCTCTGACCACGGATACAGTGGGTCACATAAAAATTATACATAACAAAATATTTTTTTCAATTAAAACCAGCAGTTCCTGAGATTAGAACACTCAACCAAATAAATTATTCAGTCTTATTAATATCAGTATAGATATATTCAATATTGGCTCATACTTTGAAACTCGACCGATAATATTAAATGGAAACACTAGATAGTGACAGGTAACTGATAAGATAATCTTTAACGCTTATTTGAAATAGATGAAACAAAACTTGAGCAAGAATGCTTAATATTTCAAGACATAGCCACCAGGAGAGCCATTTCTCTCCGCATTCGTCTTTTCGCGTAAAACATAGTTATTTAGAAAACAAGCAAGTTAATTTTTTTCTGTGCTAACAGTCAGAAGTCTACACATTAATATCAGTTATTAATTTATACTCTATTGTCTTCTTTACTCCACCGTTTTGAAAGACTGACAGACAGACTAACATATGAAGAATTTAGTGATTTTATTAGGGTTCCGTTTTTTATTTTAGAATGCGGAACCCTAATTATATAAATTACCGTTTGTCCATTAATGTGTTGGGGTTATATTATTTAAAAAAGAAACCCTAAACATATTTTCCTATCAACATTTCACAATTTATAAACAAAATTACATTTTTTACCATTTAAAAGAATATTACACAAAGTATTATGGAGTCGCTAACGTGAAGTAACTTTATAATCAAGATAGAGTTAGATACTCTATCTTGATTTGATTGTTAAATAATATTTAATACGATAAATGCACATCATGCACTAATTAGGAAACATACAATAAGACGCTGTTGTGGCGCAGACTCACAAGAGTGTGAATGTGGAATGTGTGTAGGTTCGATTTCCACTCGAGGAAATAAATAAATATTTATTAATATTCACTGACTGTAAGACCCACTGGTTGTGGGTACGATCCCCACTCGAGGAGATGAAATATTTACTTAAATTTATATTTCCATGTCTTCGCTCTGGTGTCGAGGCAAAGCGCGGCGTTGAATTCTGCCACGCAACACGCAATGCCTCCAGTATTCAGCAGAAAATGGGGATCGGAGTGTCTTAACATTAGGTTCCCTCTGCCTACCCTGCTGTGTGCGGGATACAGCGTGAAGCTGATTAATATTTTCATTTCTTCGCTCCATGACATGCGAGACATTCATTACGCAATGCCTCAAATTGGGTGGAACGTGAGAATCGGAGTGTTTCAACATTAGGTTGCCTCTGCCTTCCCTGCTATATGCGGGATACAGCTTAAAGTAAAAAAATGCACTAATTAATAACATGCATGCTTTTTGCCAAGTTTCATTAAGCGTTATAAAAAAATCCATTATTCTTGGTATTGCCGTACAGTATTCAAATATTTTGTACTTTCAAAGTAATTTAGTCCTTATAGGAAATATATATAAAGATTACAATACTAAAATGTGTTATCTTATCATATTTTGAGTCAAACGTTTATATCTGGAGATATTGATCTCCTTTGTTTTAATGTATTTGGGCGGAACGGTTCTTGAAACTAAATATCCGCTTATTATTCATACTTATCCATATAAACATAATAAAGACTTACTTATGAATGCCTAAAAATATTTTTTTAGGGATCTGTATAATAATATGAAACCCATTAAAGTTTTTTTATTTATAAAAGAATAGCCAGTTTTGTCGCAGGGGCACAAGTTTGTGACTATAAACGTGATTTGTTGAGGGTTCGATCCTAACTCGAAGAAATAAAATATTTATTTAAATATATATATATATATATATATATCTATATATCTATATATATATCTGAGTGCTCTGTCTAGCCTACTGTGTGCGGGATACAATGTGAAGATGTAAAGAATGGCGTCATGTTGCACAGCACAATATGATTTTGGTTGTGGGTTCGATTCCTTGAAAGATTGAATTATTCTTATTTTTTTGATCTGGTAACAAGGCAAAGCGGCATTCAGTTCCGCCTCTCAAAACGCATTGTTTCGAAAATTATGCGGATCGTAAAAAACGAAGTGTCTTAACACTAGGTTCCCTCTGTTTAACCTGATATACTTTTGCTGGATACACAGTAAACCGAAAAAAAACTCTTTTAGATATAAATCATGACTGTATTTGTTGTTTTTGCTCCAGTAAGCATACTAGTGCCGATGATATAGTAAATAAGCACTCCCGTTAACTCAAATAGCGTAAAATTGTATAATATGATATAATACAGTTGTAATATAAGAACTTTTAAGACGTAAAAGGTTATATATTTTTTCTGCTTCACGTTGTTTCCCGCAAATAGCAGGGTAGGCAGAGGGAGCCTAGTGTTAAGACACTTCGCTTCTCACTTTCTACCGAGATCTGGAGGCATTACGTGTTGAGTTGCAGAACTTAACGCCGCACTTACGTTACTTGTCATGGTAATTTTTTTTTAACGTAAATACATTTCCACAATCTGATTAATGTAAAAACCCGGAATTCCATATTAATTTTGATTCCCTTAATAGTTTCGAATTACGAGTTTTTTGGTTTTTAAGGCTGTGACTTTTTAGGATTTAACCACAAATGTATAGTTTTCAGATTTTTCCTGAACTAGTACTAACTGTAGATGCTAGCTGCCAAATTTCATAATTCTGAGTCAACCGGAAGTAACCTATGAATTTTGATTCCCTTTATAGTGTCGAAATACGCGTTTATTGCGATATAGACGGCCATATCTTTTTTCTATATAAATATAGAAATATGTTTTTTATAATATTTTTTTAAAATTATATTTTTTTATAATAAGTCATGGGGCCGTAGATCTGAGCATATGGTTTGAATTTTAACTCGATATCTCGAAGCGTTCCAGTTATAAAAAGTCTTGACAGACAGAGACAGACAAACAGACGGACAAGAGCGTGATCTTATAAGGGTTCCTTTTTTCCTTAAAAAGTACGGAACCCTAAAAATCATACCAATCGATACATACATTACGTTACATAACATTAGTTTGGGAAAACTTTACTTTTCCTAATAATAAATCGTGCTTTATATTGCTAATTAATTTTGGATACCATTAGTCTCCTTTTTTGTCTCAAATAAAAGTTTGTATTATATATAAATTCACATTATTTTTTACATAACACAAATATAGGTACTTGACCTCGTATTAGGTTATGAAAATACGAATTTAATGTAATTTAAAATAAAATTGTATAAAAATATATTGTTTACCCTTTCTAAGTAAAATAAAATCTAGATTTAAGTACTTCATTGAACTAACCAGATAAAAGATAGTAATCGCCTTTGTGTTAATATGATTATTGATATACGGAGGCGGAAGGCACGTGTAACATTTACTTTACACAATACTGCAGCTATTTACTATATGACAAGAGTTTTATTTCTTGAAAAAAAATAAATCAGGTTCACGCTGTATCCCGCACACAGCAGGGTAAGCACAGGGAACCTAATGTCAAGACACTTCGTTCCCCACTTTCCGCCGAATTCTGGAGGCATTGCGTGTTGATTGGCGACTCAACACCACAGTTTGCCTCGACACCAGAGCGAAGAAATAAAAATATAAATTTCTTGGATAATATCTATTTATATATTTTATTAATTTACTTATATTTTTTTTAATATTTACAGACATCTGCTGTTGGCCAATTTATTTAAATAGTATAAGAACTAACGTCTAACTATTATATGAAAATTTAAAAAAGCAAACCGTTGGATTGAGTTCCGCCACTCAACATACAATGCTTCCAGAATTCGGAGGGCCTTCACACTAGGTTCCCACGGTCCCTCTGCCTAACCTGCTACGTGCGTGAAGCTAAAAAAAATATATGCAAAAAGAGGCTTTATAAATATCAAAATATAACCTAATGCAAATCAACAATTAAAACTAAATAGGGTCTTACAGATAGCTTCCTGATACTTTCTAGCATTTAAGTCCATATCAAAATTCGCTTATGTCAGTAGCTTATTGTTACTATCGTTGTTTCTGACACTCTTATTTTCCATTTGTTTTTAAAATAAGCAAACTTTTATATTTTATTTTTTTAGTATACGTTATTACATTATTTGATTGCGTATTTTCCTTATTCACAAGGTAGACAGAGGGAACCTAACATTAAAACACTAGGTTCCCCATTTTCCGCCGAAACTATGTTGACTGGCGGAACTAAATGACAATGATCCTTAATATGCTTATTGCTTTAAATATGAGAGGATCAGGTCAACTTGAAATTCAAGAAAAAAATATAAGTTATTTATATAATATATTATACAGATTATATATGTACGTAGCTGATAGATAAGATTTTCTTGCTGTGTCAACTTTGAGAAGTTTATCTTTTTTGTTTTTATCTGTTGTGCAATTTCTTCGGAAATATAAAGATGATGATTGATTGATATGTTAGTGTATTGTTGTCATAGTTTATTAAGATATATATTTTATATTTATTTAAATTTTAAGTGTTGTACCAACTTTATAATATTTGATATTTTCATTTCCTCTTCCTGGTAATAAGACAAAGTGCGGTGATGAGTTCTGCTACTAATATCCATATATAATCCATATTTTTAAAATTAGGCCCAAAAGTGGGGAACGAAGTGTCTTGAAACAAGGTTCCTCTGCGTATCGTGCTATACCAGGATGCAGCGTGTCCGATTTTGAAGTAAAACATATTTTTATATATTACATATTGTATCAAAGGTAAAATTATGAATGAAGATTTATTTAATTTGCCAATTTCAATCTTTTTACTTGATTATATTATAACCTGTTTAAAAAAAGTTGCATTTTTTATTTACAATATTGATGATATAAATGAAAGCATCACTGACAGAAGACAGCTTTATAATAGGCCCCTATCCCAATCAGTCAATTTATTGATTGAGAATGTTCCTTAAAGCACTATTGTATATTAACAAAATGAGGTTCAATGAACTTTATTCCAAACTTGTCAGGGTTGGCGAAATTCTGTATGTTGTCGGTTAGGGTGTCCATATATCATATGTCCATACCATACAATAAATAAAACACATTAAAATTTAAAACATATAGGTATATTAAAATTAATTACTTTATTATAAATATTCAAATGTTTATGTTTCAAACAAAAAAGCAACTCGATTATTTTATGCATAGTCGTGCACAAGATTTAAAAAAAGAAATACAATTCTTGTTCTAATATCAAAATCTACGTGTCTTTTATATTTCAGTATCATCAATACTGTGTTCTCGAAACTCACCTGAGGTCTCTCTCTGCTTCTCTTACGATTCACTCTTCAATCATACGTACCTAAATATTTTTAACCATTCTTAATTTTTACTATAACATTCTCGAAAGATCTTTCTGCCATTCTATGTATCTCTTTCTTGTACCCTCTAAACTGACTAACATAATATTTTAATATTTAAAAATGGTCACTCTAAGTACTCTGGACTGATGCCAGACAGTTTGTCGCGCTCCAATTCGTATAACTTACCCTATATAGGCATGTCTTGATTTGGCCTCAGCTTTGTTTTGCTACTACAGTATTCTATATATACATAAGAAATAATAAACAAAAGAAAAATTTACATAATATTTATTATGCAGTAACTAAAATATACAACAGACCACTGTACGAGCTGAGTAGCGTCTGAGTATAAAAATATTTTTACATATATAATATGGTTATATGGTTATTAAAATGTATTTTTTATACATCCGACTTTTTGGTCACTTTCAAGTAGGCCATGGTCACGGCAGGATACATTATTCGTCAAATTATTAATAAAAAATCATATTATTACGCATATTAAATAAGTATTTATAATAATTTTTATATAGCCAAGTCATTACTTTATCTTATTAGGATGAACATGCTGTTCATAAACGGTTTATATACACATAAGGTCATTTTATTATGCTGTATTGACCATGTAATCTAAATTATAGTGATACTGTATACCTGTGCTGTGCGGTGATGTTGTGTATGCCACCAGCGTTCTGGTTCTCTTCTTCTTCTGGGTACTCTCTCTTCCACTAACAAAACATTTTGAGTGGCGGATCTTAACACCGCGCTTTATTTTGCTGGAGTGGAAAAGAGAAAATAATACATTTACCTGAGTAGTTATCGAACCATTGCGTTCACAGTCAGATGCTTACCCTATGTGCCAAGATCTCCTCTATCAATCTAACAAAACATTACTATTATTTAGACATTACTAGATTTTGTCTGTGTTTAAACAAAAAAAATATATTTTTTTATAAACACTCATAAAATCCAGTGTCTTGAGAGGCTGTCAAATTCTCATTAGTGATTTAAAAAATAATAATTGATATTAGTTTGACGTTTGGTAGCCGGGCGTAGGCGTGTCTCTTAATGACAAAAACATCAGCTGTCATTACCCATTCATCAATCATCATCAAAAATTGAAAAAATTGACTTGCCATATATAGAGTGGTACAAAAACTTGCAAACTGCTAGGTATGTGTAGAGCGATGACTTTATTTTTTTTTTATATGGCAAGTATTATGTGAATAGTCATTTAATCTAATACCTATTAGATTGAGGCCAGACGTGGCTCAGGGACACAAAGTGTGACTGTAATATCGACTGGTTGTGGGTTCGATCCCTACTCGAGAAAATGAAATATTTATTTACATTTATATGTTCATTTCTTCGCTCTGGTGTCGAGGCAAAGTGCGGCGTTGAGTTCCGCCACTCGACACGCAATGCGGCCAGAACTTGGCAGGAAGTGAGGAACGGAGTGTTAACACTAGGTTCCCTCTGCCTACCCTGCTATTACTTATTTACCGTACAACTTTCTTCGTGTGATTTCCATAGAACATGACTTTGGCGAGGTGGTAAGTGCTCAACTAGGATGCTCAGAACAGAACAGATCATAAGAACATTCAACTTTCAAAATATGTAAATTTGTATGTAAATATGCAAAATATGTAATGTACAATTAGAAACAAAAAATATGCCTTCTTTCCAAAGGTAAAACAAATGATGAGATTTGAACCTGCACTTGTTGGAAACCATCCAATTCCATAGATTCACTCGGAGTGATCATCTGTAATACACAAGAAAATGAATGAGAGGCTGATACATAGGCTTCAGTAGACTCTTTCTATGTGGCTAAATTTAAAAGTATCCCACTGAGGTCGCCTTCGAAATAAATTGTAGAAATTGACTCTACGGTTCCTCTGCGTTTGCCCATCAGCATCAGCGTCAGCATCTTATGTGGGAAAAATTGTAAAATCGCTAAAGAAAATCTATATCTGTTTCTATCTCTATTTTAAACCTTTGCTAAGAAGATAGTATTATCTTCTCAGTTTACACTATCAATTAAAATTTACATAATCTATGGATATTTCACTCGGCGTCTTTTTGTTTAAATCAGCTTATTGTAAGCGAAGATTGCAGATTCCAGCCTCCTGTATAAAATATGTAGATAGATTTTAGTCTTTTATTTTATTAAGCAAGAAGAGACCATCATGCTTTATATACCTTTATAGATTAAAATTAAAACATCAGCTTCACGCTGTATCCCGCACAAAGCAGGGTGGGCAGAGGGAACCTAGTGTTAAGACACTCCATTCTCCATATTCCGTCGAATTCTGGAGGCATTGCGTGATAAGTGGCGAAAGTCAACGCCGCGCATTGCTTCGACACCAGAGCGAATATACTAAAATATAAAATTTTTCATTTCCTCGAGTGAGGATCGAACCCACGACCAGTCGCGTTTACAGTCACACTTTGTGCCACTGCGCCACGACTGGCCTCTGGCATTCGTTCAAGTGAATAATAACAATTAAATTGCGTTAATTTACCGTTATACGTATATATAACGAATATTTAAATAACATTTACTTATAATAAAAATCATACTTAGAAACTAGGTGGGAAAAACTTACTTATTCATTATTATTATTAAACCTAACTAGAATAGGCAAATACTATATATTTGTTTGAATAATTATATTTGTAAGGCCAGTCGTGGTACAGGGGCACAAAGTGTGACTGTAAAATCTACTGATTGTGGATTCGATCCCCACTCGAGGGGTTGAAATATTTATTTAAATTTATATTTCCATATTCTTCGCGCGGCGTTGAGTTCCACCACTTATCAACGCAATGCCTTTAGAATTCGGCGGAAAGTGGGGTACGGAGTGTTTTAACTCTAGAATCTAGAATAACAAATATAGAATTCACCTTAAAAAAAAAGAAAACTATTCTAAAATGCGTTCTTATTTACTTTAAAACACCATGAGTTATCTTATAGAATAGAATAAACTTTATTGCACACATAAAACAAATAAGTATATAAAATGAACAACATAAATAAAAAATAAAAAAAAACGTATGCAAAGGCGGTCTTATTGCTTTAAGCAATCTCTACTAGACAACCTTTGAAACATTACGGATAAGTTGTAATGAGGAAAAGGGGGACAACGTCTCGGTGCAAATTTTAAATCAAATTAGATATATAATAATATAAATCAACAATATATAATAAAGTTACATAAAATATGTTTAATGTTTATATACTATACACATACATACATACATCAAAAAACAATATATACTTACACATATATACATACATATATATACATACATATACATACATACTTAAACGTGTGTAAAAATATATACATAATATTAAATAGATAAGGATAAAATGCTATTCTAACTTAAATAAATATCTTATCATAGAAAATAAAGCATAAAGCGATATTTTTCTCAACTTTGTAAACTTTTTGATGCTTCGACGTCAAAAATCATAAATGCTATGAGTTGACAGATGTTTTCGCGCCAATCGTCACGTCAGGTGGCACCTGCGGGTGCCAAGAGCAAGTAATCTATGGACAGACTGGTAAGTTTGTAGTACCATAGACTAAAATCACGGATGACTTCTTCACTCTAACACTGTGTTTTATCCAACAGATAATAATTGTTTTGTTGTAATGCACAACAGTTATATTTTTATGATTGTTGTAAACAACATTTAGAAACAATACTTTAGTCAAATCAACTTTCAACAATGTTTGGAAACTGATTTTACTTAAGTTTTATAAATTAATCAAGCAACTATAACTTATTAAATCTAGGTATAGAAGTTGAATTTATTAAAATAAAAGCTTTCAGCACGGTACACCAAAGGGAACCTAGTGTTAAGACACTCCGTTCCCCATTTTCCGTCGAATTTTTTGAGGTATTGCGTGTTAAGTAGTGGAACTCAACACCGGGCTTTTGCGTTGGTGCCAGAGCGAAGAAATTATAACATTAATAAATAATAAATCTTTCTTCTCACAAACGTCGTATTACACACCTTTGTGCCTCTACGCCACCACCGCCTCAGATCGTATTTTAATATTATTATAAGAAACAATTAAAAAAACATCCAAATACATTTATTTAGAAAACGTATAAAAATTTGAACATAGGGGGCTCGAACCCGCGCTTCCTGGAAACCGACCAGGTCGGTTTTCTAAATAAGTATATTTCTTTCCTAAGTGTGGATTAACATTTTAAAAATGTTAAAATAAAAAAAAAATCAGCTTCACGCTGTATCCCGCACACAGCAGGGTAGGCATAGGGAACCTAGTGTTAAGACACTCCGTTCCCTACTTTCTGCCGAGTTCTGGAGGCATTGCGTGTTGACTGGCAGAATTCAATGCCGCGCTTTGCCTCGACACCAGAGCGAAAAAATGGAAATATAAATTTTAGTAAATATTTCATCTCCTCGAATGGAGATCGAACCCACAACCAGTCGATTTACAGTCACACTTTGTGACCTTACGCCACGACTGGCCTTTAAAAAAATGTTAAAATACATACAAATAATTAAACAAACATATTTAATAAGTATTTAATAAGATAAGACATATCAAGAGATCGTATCGACATATAAAAGCACCCACGTATGGAAGTTTTGCACATGATGCGTCGTATACAATTAACTCATCCCGTCCCACGGGTGTCGTTGAACTTTACATCCATTGTTTCCATCCATGTATGGATTGAGTAAGGTTTCTAATGAAACTGGAGGTCGAACCTGGTACCTATTTGTAAAATATCATTAATTTAAGCATATCTCCTAAGACAAGACTTCACAGATAATATGGTGATTCAATGAATGATTCAAAGGAAATTATATAATAATAGGGAATGTTTTATGTGTTGTTGCCTACGCTTTTGCTTAATATATTGTTAATTATAAAATATTTAAGGAAAAGAATATTTTGTGTATGACAGTTTTGTTTGTTTGTTTTCATTTCCTCGTTTTGGCGGCGTTGAGTTCCGATACTCGAAACGGAATATCTCGAAAGTGGAGTGGAAATAGCGAAATTTGGAGAGTGCCTTAACATTAGGTTCCTTCTGCCTACCGTGATATCCAAAAAGAAGAACCTATTTTTTATTTTGTAACAGAGATTTTAAATTTTAACTATAGAAGCATTCAACTAACACTATATTAACACAGTACACACCACTGTCTTTATTACAATTTAATGTCAATTAGCGCTTATTGACATCTCTGAGTGCGGCCATTATCTCTATTAACAGAAATTAGCAAACCAATATTAATTAAGGTGTTTAGTAAACATCATTGTGTTTCTCGGGCGGTGACCCGACGACAAAAGAGAGGATGTACGAGTAACTGTATACTCGCAAAATATTTACAGAGAACTCTTCCGCGTGTATGATCCGGTAATAATACTTATTAAAATACTTCTATTGTCCAAGGTCTTTATAGCACTTTGGTAAAAAAAATTAGCTTCACGCTGTATCCCGCACACAGCAAATTAAGCAGAGGGATGATAGTGTTAAGACACGCCGTTTCCCACTTTCCACCGAATTTTACAACGCATTTTTGTTGCGGAACTCAACGCCGGGCTTTTGCCTTGGTGACAGAGCGAAAGAATGAAAATATTCATAATTAATAATTCATTTCTCCGGGATCGAACCCACAACCGTCGCGTTACAGTCACACCCTTGTAGCCTGAGTCACAACGGCCTCTAACGTAGCTCTTTGATAATGCCGAAATAACCGTAATTTTTTTTTTAAAAGATCTAAAGGACCCGAGCGCTATAGATCGTTGTGTAATGTCAACATGCGGGTCCAGGTTCAAATGACAGTAGGATTTGTTTTGTATGTGATAAAAAATTGATTGCTCATACAATTAGGTATGAAAGTTATAACCCAGAGCCAATGTGATGATAAATAAGCAGTTCTTTGGACAATATTGTCATATACAACATAATGTATATTATTATATAGGATTTAGTGGTTACTATAGAGATACAGATAGAGGTTCTTATAATATAAGAGATCTCTTGTGGTGTAAGGGCACAAGCAAGGGGTTCGATTGTTAGGAAAGAATTTCCAGGAAATTTCGAGGAAATTAAATATTTGATATTATCAGAGAATCTTTTGGCCGTATCATCTCGGCGGAGTAAGAAAACGTATGATCGTTAACGTGACGGTTACGTCGATCTCCACAAGCAAGAAATTATTATTTTTATTTTTTCATTTCGAAAAGACAAACTATGGTGCTGAATTCCCCCACTTAACACTCAATGTCTCTAATTTGAGCTAAATCCTGAAATTGAAGTACGACGTGACTTAACACTCCTTTTCCACTTTAATCAGTTCAACTCTTCGCTTTTCCTGCTTTAGGACAATAAAAAACAAAGCGTGAAACAGAATAACAATGATTCTTCTTCTTCTTCTTCAGCTTCACGCTGTATCCCACAGACAGCAGGGTAGGCAGAGGGAACCTAGTGTTAAGACACTCCGTTCCCCATTTTCTGCCGAATTCTCGAGGCATTGCGTGTTGAGTGGCAGAACTCAACGCCGCGCTTAGCCGAACCAGAAGGTGTCGAACCAGAGCGAAGAAATGGAAATATAAATTTAAGTAAATATTTCATCTCCTCGTGTGGGGATCGGAACCCACAACCAGTCGGTTTTACAGTCACACTTCGTGCCGCTGCGCCACCACTGGCCTCACACACATAATAACAATAATGTAGGTTATAAATGTTGTCCCAAAAGTACTACTAGCTCACGTCTACGTGGAACGCATCAACTAAATTGTAACTCGATACTAAGAACAACAAATCGTTATTTAACGCCGTCCCAAACATTAATAAGATAAATGAGTTTAAATTTGAGAGTCAACTCGCGATTCTGAGAAGCTCATCTTTGGGGCCTTTTATTTAAGTCCTGACATGTGCTGGTCACTTTTCGGAGTATAATCTTTAAGTAGTACTTTTAAAAAAAATTAAATGTCTAATGATGTGTTATTTTGACATTTCTTCACTTATATCAGCTTCATGGTGTAGGCTGTATATAGCAGGGGAAGGCAACTTAATGTTAAGACACTCCACTTTTCGCTGAATTTTTCGAGGTAATGCGGTATTGTATGGCATAGCTCTACGCCGGGCTATCGCCTTGGTGCCAGAGCGAAGAAATATTTTTTTCTTACAAACAAAACATAGCTAAACCTACAAACAAACGCGTAATATACTTGAGATACACGAGTGATATTTTTTTAAATAATGTTTTGTATATTTTTCCAGAAAAAACTATAGGCCTCTAAAAATACTGCATTTTATCTCTATTTCTATTTTAATCTTTGTATATATTAATCTAAAGAGTTTATAATTATTATTTTAATTAAATTTAAAATATAAAATTATTTCCGTAAACACATTCTTATTATATTAGTTAGTATTAACAGTTAATACATTGTGAGAGCAGCGCAGTCTCACGGGTCGTGGCGTTGGCAAGTTCGTCCTCGGCCTTCATGGACCATGTGCACTGACCGCGCTTCCTGGTTCAATATATAATTTATTTGGTTATTCAAATGTATGGAGTGTGGTTAAATATTTTTTAGATAGTAAAAAATTGTTATACTTTTTATAATTTTGTGATATAATATTAGGATATTGTAATATTTTTTTTTTTGAGAGAGAAGGAACGTAGTCTAAAGAGTCTCCGTTTCGCACGCGGCAACTTTCGAGACATTGTGTGCTGTGTTGTCTCAAAAAGACAGAACGAAGAAAAGAAACTAATTCGTTATTATATATACTTACTACTTACTTCAGTGTTTAAATTGTAATTTTAAAAAATAATTATAATTAAGTCGTTACTTAGTCTAAATACGATAGTTTACTAAATATAAAGTAATTAAATATTTTTAAAGTGTTTATCCACACTTAGGAAAGAAAAATCGTTAGGAAAGAAAACGTATAAAACTCTTTCCTAAGTGTGGATAACCACTATAAAAATGTTAAAAATATTTCATAATTCTTAGTTTCTTAATTATCTTTGGGTGGTGCAAATTTGTAAAAATCTCTCTACAGAGATGCTAACAACATAAATAAATTGTAACAAGCGTATAAAAATTTCGCCGTAGCTTGATGGAAACGTATGGCTTAGTGGTCAGAGCGTCTGGTCAGTTTAAAAGAGGCGCGGGTTCGAGTCCCGCTACGTTTAAATATTTATACGTTTTCTAATAAGTAATTTGACTTGGTTGGTAAGTAGTTAGGCTAGTGATTGGTAACGAGGCAAAAAAATGGCGTTCAGTTTCGCCACAGAATACGCAATGCCCATAATTTGACGGAACTTGAGAATCAGAAATGTTTCAATGGGAACGGAGTGTTCTAATATTAAGTCGCCAGGGTCGCTCTACCTACCTACCCTAAAAAATGTATTATACAGTGTGAAGCTGAAAAAAACATTATATTCAAGAAATGTAAAGCTTCTTCATATTATTAAAGTTTTTTATTACTTACATACTTTTATATTTTACAAATTTCCGCTACCCAAAAATAATTACTAAGAATTATCGTCTGGCAACCAAGGCTGGAGCATTAGCCACCGATGGCTTGGACCCTTGTCCCAACCCTTTATCCCACTCTCATGTAATAAAATTATATTTTGAAGGTTATTGAATGAAAAACATCCATATATTAACCAAGAGTAATTTTAAAAAACATTTAACATGTTATTTCTAATGTTATAGCTATTATGATAGGAATTTATTGGTTTTTGTTTCCGTTACGTAAACTAGAATAATTTAAGTTTCATTTCATAATAATTTCGTAATTTAGTTTAAAAATGTACTAACAGTACAATGACATACGGGTTGACGGCTTTTATCACCATTTTCACTGGAGTGCTGAAATTTTGCAATCATTTTTCATTATCAGTTGCGTAGGTTTTGTTTTTTTTTCAAACAGCTATTTGCAATGTGGTTTAATGATATCGTAGGTATATTATAAAAGTGTTGTAGCTATTGCTGGAGTAATATAATATAAAAAAATATTTCTTTTAGATGTATCCATGTATAAATATAAATTATACTGTACTTTTTTCTATCAGTGTTATCTAAAAAGAGCGGGTTCAAATCCAGCTACACTACATTTTTTATACGTTTTTAAAAAAATAATTTTCTCTCCTAAGTGTTGAGTAACACTTTAAAATTGTTAAAAATATTGAATAAGTAACATTCTCTCTTGCCATCTTTGGGTAGTGGAAATTTGTAAAAATCTTCATACAGAGATGTTAACAACATAAATAAGTTGTACCAAGCGTATAAAATTTAAATTGGAACGCATGGCTTATTGGTCAGAGCGCTAGGATGGTTGCCAAAAGGCGCGGCTTAAAATTCCGCTACGTAAAAATTTTTATACGTTTTCAAAAAAGTAGATTCAAAAAGATTTATGAGTAAACCAAGTTTTACATTTATTTAAGTTAGGCTGATATTCACACTATGAAAACACTAGTAAAATTAATAACCCTTTCTTAGCAGTCGGAAAAAAAAATAGTAAAATTAATAGGTAAAACTCCAGGTGGCCAGTCGTGGCGCAGCGGCACAAAGTGTGACTGTAAAACCGACTGGTTGTGGGTTCGATCCCCTCTCGAGGAGATGAAATATTTACTTAAATTTATATTTCCATTTCTTCGCTCGGGTGTCGAGGCTAAGCGCGGCGTTGAGTTCTGCCACTCAACACGCAATGCCTCCAAAATTCGGCAGAAAGTGGGGAACGGAGTGTCTTAACACTAGGTTCCCTCTGCCTACCCTGCTGTGCGCGGGATACAGCGTGAAGCTGATTTATTTTAAAAAGTAAAACTGTTTATTAAATGTCTTTTGTCTTACAATCTACAGATAAAAAAAACACTTTCGAAGCAACGACATACTAGAATCTGGATATGTTTCATATGGTAATAACTGGTGCAAATTACAAGTTTCTAACTATAAGTATGCTTTTCACGTGCTCGAAAGTTCTTCCATATCAGGCCGGCTCGTTTAGATCTCGAGTTGATTGCAGAATTTATAACATTTGTGCCTACAAATAATTGTTGAAAGTGCTATGATATGTGATGTTTTGATTATAATACCAATGAGAAGTTGTGAACGGTTTTGTGTGTGTGTGTGTATATTTATAAACACTAGTTGGGGTTCTTTTTTTGGTTTGGATGCGTTTAGGTTCCTGTATTCTAGTTACTTTATAGTACTTCCCTGTGCCTTGTAACGGGACCTAAATACCAAATTTTAGCATTCTACCCGCAGTAATGTCGAATGGTTATCGTCTGTCAGTCACTCTATTAGTAGAGAAATCGAAGATTATCATAATTATAGAGAAGAAGGTAAGGTAAGCTATTTAATTTTGATATAAACATTTTAGTGGTCAGTACTTGGCCAAATATGTTTTTGTCGAATAATTTATTTAGGCAATTGACCGTTGGAGCAAGACCAAGACCAGTATTTATAAATCGCTTTCAAGACTAAGATTGATCTTGAGATGCCATTTTCATTGACATATATAATTTATGAATAAAACCGGCATCTCAAAATCGACTTCAGAGTTGAGAGCGTTTTATAAATACGGGCCTAAGTACCATTTCCAAACAAAATTTTAAATACTTTTAATTCTGTAACACAAAGTTTCGTAACAAAATTGAGTATTTTAAATACTCCATTTTGTTACGAAACTTTGTGTTACAGAATATTGTCCTCTGCAGCAACCAGCGCTCCAGCATTAAAAGTTGACTTATATTATAGATCAGGTTATTTATATATAGTGTTTTTAGGTTGATTTCAACTCGCTGAACAATATTTTTAACATTTTTATTATATATATATATATATATATATATATATATATATATATATATATATATATATATATATATATATATATATGTTATTCTTTCTATATATATATATATATGTTATTCTACACTCAGGGAAGAAAAATACTTATTTAGAAAACGTACTGTTAGTTCGTGTAATATCTGTTGGTTGTACAGAGTCCAAGTGTGTCACAGGCCCTATAATAAACTAATACTAGAAAATGAACACTTGATTGATACTGTACAGTTACAATAGCTAAGAACAAATTAACCTTGAAAAGTAGACCATGGCAAAGCTATGTTTAACCCATACCTCGCACCTTTCACCGTTCTACAACAATAAGTGAAATAAATTATATTTTCAACTACCTACTCTTATAATATTACTATAGATATTCGTTATTATATATAAAGATAATAATGAGTTTTTTACGTGCACATTTAAGGTCACTATAAAAAAAATGACGTGTTCCATTTTTAGTTTTATGATTTAAATGTGAATGTTATTCATTTTGTGTTTTTGTTATTTTTTTGTTTATTCGGTGAATTGATTTAGTTATTAACAGGGTAGGCAGAGGGAACCTTGTGTTAGGTATCGATCCCACCACTGTCGCCCTTACAGTCAGATCAATTTTATTGGTAATTGATAATATACTAAGAAACATTAATTGTCAGAACAGGACAAGGGTCTTTCAACTTTGTTTCATTTCATATTATTTCGAGTAATTATAAGTAATTGGTCAGTGATTTATTATTGAGTGCAATATATATATTTTATAACATTAAATAGAAATATATTCGACTATACAATATTATGTTGGATAGAAAATACAATCATATGTAAAGACACTAACCATTAAAGAAGGGAAAAATACAGAAATCTTTTAAATTTGATTCTTATTGTTAAAATTGTGTAGTTTCAGTGGAGAATTAATTAAGCTTATTTTACAATATTAGATGCTGTACTGCATGTAAAGAAGTCCATCCTTCTTCGTCTACTTTAACAAAAAAAAAAAAATAACTCGAATTCACGCTGTATCCCGCATGCAACAGGGTAGGCAACGTGAACCTAGTGTTAAAACACTCCGCTCCCACTTTCCACCGAATTTTTCGAAGCATTGCGTGTTGATTGTTAATAAAAAAGTAAACAATGAACTATAATTTCTAATATCAACATCGTAATATTGGCTACGTAATAGTTAGCGAAATATACTGAAATCAGCCATAAACATACGTATTTAATTTAATTAATATCTTTATTACTGTCATTATAGAGCTATTTCGGAATCTGGAGCAAGAAGTTCCCAAATTACCGTATGCAATTGCGTACTAATTTCAATTCTAAATGATTTGTTACGAATGCCGGTCGCAATACCAACACCGGATAGTGCTGTGACTACTCAATTATTACGGCGTGTTTTTAAGGTCGATAAGGGACTGTATACATTTAATCGTTTTTTTTAAGTAGTTTTAATTTAGAAATAATAATATGAGGCCAGTCGTGGCGCAGGGACACAAAGTGTGACTGTAAAACCGACTGATTGTGGGTTCAATTCCCAGTCTAGGAGATGAAATATCTACTTAAATTTATATTTCAATTTCTTTGCTCTGATGTCGAGGCAAAACGCGGCGTTGAGTTCTGCCACTCAATACGCAATGCCTTCAGAATTCGGCAGAAAGTGGAGAACGGAGTATCTTAACACCAGGTTCCCTCTGCCTACCCTGCTATGTATGGGATACAGCGTGAAGCTGATGCTGATTATTTTTTAATAATATATTTACTAGAACACTAACTTAAATTGAATGCTAAATTATTTTAAAAAAAATGCAATTAACTTCAAGTTCATGGTTTTCATTTTCCTTGCTCTGGTAATAAGGCAAAGTGCGTCCCGCAACTCAACAGCAATTCCTTTAGAATTTGGCGAAAAATGGGGAACAGAAGTGATTTAATGGGAACAGAGTGTCTCAACAATAGGTTACCAGGTACCCTCTATCTTCCTTATTACGTGCGGGTTATATCGTGAGGCAAAAAAAAGAATTCGGCTTAATAAAATAAAAAAAATCTAATCAAGATCTAACACTCTATTAGTTACAAAATATAACAATAATAAAGGAACCATTTTCTTTAACGACACTAATTTATTAACTATGAAATATTACCTCACAACGTGACAAAGTATCATTATTATAACGAAATGGTCCAGATTCATTTTTCCGTGAACGAAATTATATTAATAAAGTCGTGTAGAAAGCCATAAAGTTATTGGGACTCGTAGCTAATGACTTATGAAGCTTATTAGTTTGTAAAAGCGTGACGTATATAGAAGTTGTGATGAAATTGAGAACATGTCCAACCAGTTTGTAAATATTTGCTTATATTAGGGTTATCAATGAAAAAATTTATACATTTAGTCGTGTACAACATTGTATTTTTTTTTATTTAGGTGAAATTCTTAAAAAAATATATTTTAATGCTCGTGGGTGGGTTAGGAATTAGTATTTTTTATTATTTACTTCAAAGTAAAAAAAAAACAAGTTATTGAAACGATTTATTGTGGAGTGTCCCTTTGAAATAATTATTTAATTTTTTATGTACCTAGAACGTACCTGTGTGAGTATAGATTAGTAAAGGGCGTAGTAAAGGTGTAACATAGATTTATAATAATAATTACACAGCGTTGAGTTCCGCCACTCAACAAGTAATGCTTCCAGAATTGGGCGGCAAGTGGGGAGCTGAGTGTTTTCACACCATACTCCCTTTAGCCTACTTTACTATATGCTATAACTGAAAAAAAAAACAACATTTGTCAACAACTGAAGTCCAAAGGTCCATATGATCTACAACTTCTTACACCTTTTAGTCACTGCATACACTAAGAACTAGCTAGACACCCCATAGTCCCGTAGCAAGTCAAAAGAACAACTTTATCTAGTTTCATCAATACAAAAAAAATATATACAAAAGTTCACAATCAAAAGAATGTGTCAAAAATATTCGCATACTTCCACAATTACGTATCTTGAACCTTCTTCATTGAAAACCGGTTCGGATTTGCGATTTATATCTTCATGACCACAAAGCGTTTAAAGGGTTTAAACTATTGACAGATCAGGTTTCATAATAAACGGCTTTAACAAACTAGTTAGTGTATGCGTGTTCGATGGGGGACCCGGTGTCACTCGCGGGACACGTGGCCCCTCCCAAGGACGTGTCACGTGATGTATGATCTTAAAATGGGGAGAAAGCAAATCTAAATACTAGGTGTTCTGTGCAAACTGAAGTAAATCGCCGTTTTGTAGATAGTGCTGTTCACTATTATTAATAAGCTTCTTTTGGACAGCTTGCAACCCCAAGTCGGTTCCATACTAGACCTCTAGATAGAAAGTGCTATGATTGTTAATTAACCGATTTGGATAATTCTTTTTTGTTTGAAATGGTATACCTCACAGGTAGTCTCATGGTGACCATGTAAAGATCTGATGATGGGATCCTGGAGAAATCGAGGTGACTCTTTAAATGTTATAAGTACACTTACAAGGATTTCAATATTTTTGTAAAGACAAATGAAGGAAGTGTTTGCTTTCGGAAATCACAATTTGATGACATGTATGTACTGATGATGAAGACCATAGAAGTATGATGATGATTCCTAAGTAGCTATACTACTTTTACTATAAAAGTTGCAAGGAAACACATTGTTAAAACTTTTCGTCAGAGATGAGATTCCTCAATCGCTAAATTTCTTTTTAACCAACTTCAAAAAAGAAGGTGGTCTCCTTTTCAATCGACTTTAAATAAGGGAAAGGTTCTCAATTCGCCCGTTTATTTTTTATATATGTTCTTATCAATACGCCCAATTAAGATTGAAGCTACTATGTAATAGTACAACCACTACAGTACTTACTTACGTACTTTGATTTTGTTAAAAATATATATTTAAGAAAGATTTTATAATTTTGAAGTCGGTGTCAAGCTACACTTACTACAATATCGAATTACTAAGCCTGTTTGTTTTACTTGTAAAATTTATTTCATAAGTAATACGAGCGTTAGTGTACAATTTTTAGAAATCAGCTTCACACTGTATCCTGCACACAGCAGGGTAGGCAGAGGGAACCTAGTATTAAGTTACACCGTTTCTCACTTTTCACCGAATTCTGGAGGCGATAGCGTGGCGGAGTGGCGGAACTCAACGCCTCGACACCAGAGAGAAGAAATGAAAATATAAATGTAAGTAAATATTTAATTTCCTCGAGTGGGCATCGAACCCACAACCAGTCGATTTTACACTTTGATCATCTCTACTTCAAACTGCTCTCTCAACGAAACGATGGGCTCTGGACTTTCAATAAAACACCAAGGAGTTTCTTCTCTCCTAAATCTAGATATGATGCAACAGGTTAAAATATATTTTTTAATTAAACCACAACGTTTAAAAAGGTAATTCGTGAAGTAATCAGCTCGTGGGGAAACCTACTCAAATGCATACGTAAGTAGTTGACCTGTCTGTTGACCGGTTACGGTAGTGAGGCTTCCCTCCGCAATCCTATACACTGTTTAAGTTCAGGAATTATTTATTTAATACTTTATTATACTAACATAAATAAACACAAACACAAAATGAAACTTCTTCTTCACTTCTTCTGTATACCATTTCAGGATTGTACAGGATTGTTGACAAAATTTAAGTTTGTGAGCATATACACTGATTTTGTATAAGATAAACTACAAATATAAGTTTGTAATGATTTCTATGAAATATCTAAAAAATATATTTTTTAAAATATTATTTATGTTTAACACGCTTGAAAACAATCCATGGAAATTATCACAATAAGGATATGATTATGTTATTATTTATAATTAAATATTAATTAAGTTAATAAAATAAATAAAAAATATACTCTTCCTCGTTTACTTTATTTTAAGAATGTTTTTCTCTTTTTTCTCATATTAAATGATTTTTTTTAATGTTTTTCCTTATAATCGGCACAGATTAATATAATCGGCAATTAAATGTATATTTTTAAATATACATATATGTAGGTTAAATACATTAAAGCAGCCGTATTAATTGATTCTAAGTTGCGATTGCATAAAATGAATAACTAATATACAAAGAAGCCTTGGTTCTAATGATTTATATCAAAACCGCATTCCATGGCTTTGTTGATATTTGCCTATAATCTGACAGGTATACAGATTTACTATCAAAATATGACCTTGGGTTACGCAATGAGTTTGTTCTGAACAGGTACTTAATTATAACGTAAGAAGATTTTATCTTCCGCCGTCGCGGTCCAGTGGCACAAGGGTGTGACTGAAATGCGACGGTTGTAGGTTCGATCCATATTCGAGGAAATGCATTATTATTTCTTAATATTTTGATTACTTCGCTCTGGCACCAAGGCAAAAGTCCGGCGTTGAGTTCTGCCACTTAACACGCAATGCCTCGAAAAGTGGCGGAAAGTGGGGAACGGAATTTCTTATCACTATGTTCCCTCTACCTACTCGGCTGTGTGCGGGATATAGCGTGAAGCTGATTTTTAATTTTAAGATTTTATCTTTTTTTAGTTTTATGCTGTATCCCGTGCATAGCCGGCATGGCAGAGGGAACCTGGGAACTTAATGTTAAGATACGCCGTTTTTATTAAAACACTTCCGTTCCCCATTTATCATTGGACACATCTTTGTAAATTAGAAATATTTATTGTATTCCTTTATCTTATTATAAATTAAACGTTTCTTATATGTAAATAATATTATTGTAATACATTGCATTGCACTAAAAAATATAGAGTATAACGCTATTTTCACAAATATCAATTCTGGGTTATTAAGTTTCAAAGTAAGTATTTTTTAAGCATAATATTTATATGTAAATACGTATAAATTAACAATATCCAAAGATATTGTTAATTTGACATTTAACCTAATTTAAAGTTAATAAGAATTAATCCTGTCTAAAAAAAATGTTTTAATTCGGCTTGCCTACTTTTAAAAAATATTTATTTTGGGTTAAAAATATTTTGTTATTTTTAACTTGCTAAATAAATTCATAACACAGTGCTATAATACATTATTATAAATTTTAATTAAAACAGCCATTTGATTTTGTGCTCCACTAATGTCAATCAAAATCATCAAGTCCAAGCAACAAAAATCTACTTTCTAAGCGACCACAGTTACAAAAAACCATAAGGAATTCCGTACAAAGGTTACCGCAATATTTTGAGCCCCAGTTTTCTGTAACGGGCCTTAATGATATAATAATGGAGATGGTCGCGTGTGTAATTATCCTTATTTGGTCCGGATTGAGGTGACTCGTGGGCTAGTGATGGATGTATGAAGATGAAAGCTTTTGATATGGCATCTAGTAAGTTACAAATGTCAATAATTATTTATTTTTAATGTAATTTCTAAAATCATTTAGCGTCGCGCTGTATCCTGTACAGCAGGGTAGGCAGAGGGAACCTAGTGGTAAGATACTCTGCTGTCCCCATTTTCCGCTGAATTCTGGAGGCATTGCCTGTTGAGAAGAGGAGCTCAACGCCGCGCTTTTTCTCGACACCACAGCGAAGAAATGAAGATATTAAATATTTTGTTTACTCGAGTAGGAATCGAACCCGCATTTACATGCGTCGCGTTTACAGTCACACGAGTGTCTTGTTTTTTAGTATTACGCTGTATCCCGCAAATAGCAGAGTAGGCAGAGGGAACCTGGGATTATAGTGTTAAGACAACAGTGTCAAACTATTTGAATTTGAATTTTGGGGGTATTGCGGCGCTGGTGGACCGGGGCTTGCTCACCAGTGTCCTAAAAAAAGTTTAAAATACAGTGTTTTATATTAAAATAAACATACGTATATACCTATATTATTTTAAATATATTCTTATTTTTAATCAATCTTCTAATAGATAGTAAATTACTTCAAAAAATATATATTTTATGAAATTATTTGTAACTTTATCATCGTTCTATGGTACAACAATATCTTTTTGCTTCATCTTTCGGGGGCGAGGACCGGTTTTCGTCATTTTGTGTAATTCAGATAGATTGTGTCCGTCGTAATAACATATCACAAATGTGATGTCAATTTTGTGAACACAGCGGTAGTGGCAGGAAGTGGTAAATCACTGTGAATTAGGTATTGTACAAAATTGTTTTACATTCCACCTCAGGCGTTGTTTTAATCTTTAATTTCTATATATTATAGACACTTATAAAGAATTTAAAATAAATAAAAAAATGTCTGTGAATGTTTATTTATATGTTATTTCTATTGTAATGTGCGTTTTTTTATAAATGTAAAATTCTTTTAAACTTTTAACATTTTGAAAGTGTTAATCCACGCTTAGGAAAGAAAAATACTTATTTAGAAAACGTATAAAAAATTGAATGTAGCGAGACTCGGCCGGTTTCCAGGAGCCGCGGGTTCGAGTTCCGCTATGTTTAAATTTTTATACGTTTTCTAAATAAATATTCCTTAAAAATTATCAAGATTGAAGGGATGTGTGTACCTACACTAAGATTATTATGAAAACACAATTATTTTAAAGGTATAATTTGATATAATACAATATTAATGTCTTTTATTTAGTAGTAAGAGGTATAAATAAAATTTCAATCTGAATTATATGAAAAAACTAGGTAACGAGTATGCTACTCTAGTAGGATGCTACTTAGTTGTGAATGACACGGTAGAATATATTAATATATTCAGATACAGAGTGTATCTTTAATTTGAAAAGCCTTTTTCAAGCCTCAATTGTCTAATTATTCTTTGTTAAATTATTCTATTGCAAATAGTTAGCAAATAGTAGCGTCAGTTGCACAAGCAGCTATCACCTAAGAAGAAAAGCCATGAAATGATTGCTCTTTTAAAATATATATTCTTTATCTTTGTCACCGATTATCATACATGATTTTTAAACATCTTTCAGGACGCAGAAGTAAAGGCCCATGTAAAGGGTCTCGTTATAATAAATATAAATTTTTATCTTAAAAACATATTCTAAGAGTGGTAAGAGAGGTAGGGGGAGACCTCGGTTGACCTTCGAAAACACATATCAAAGATACTGGAGGAAAGTCACGTAAAAAGCATGAGAACCCCCCAGAGTGCATGTATGAAGAAGCGTGAAGCCAGCCAAGTAAGTAAGTAAGTAAAAACGTATTTAAATACGAGCGTTTCTACTTTAAAGAAGCCCTCAACATTTCAGCTTTGCTAAAATAACGTAGTTCTGGGGCCCTGGAGTCTCAGTCTATTTGTTTTGGTAGATTGTATATCTATGAATAAACACGGCATATCAAGATCGATCTCAGACTTGAGAGCGATTTATAAATACGAGCCTTGCTGCCTTAGTGTCCTCCTGCAGCGTGATAGGCTAGGTACCCTGGCCCTGATGCGGTGAAGTTTTCACTGACTTTCGTCTCCGTGTTTTAAAAAACCTATTGCGTTATCAACTTTTCGTCCATTACTTACTTTGTGCATTAGTTTGATGAGCAAACTTTGCACTGTGTCTAATCCTGAAGCAGAAAAAAATATATAAAAAAGTATTTTGATCCTACAATTTTCTACCTATGGGTTATATAATTGGTTTCTACTTTTTGTACTTTGAAAATAAAAAGCCATCGTTGTCGTAATATCGTTACTTATATGAAATAAATATCGTTATATATGCTAATACATTTTGAAGATTAAATATAATAAAAAGTGAATACAGCCTTGAATATAAATGCACTTCAAACACGAAAGTGTGTAAATTGTTGGAGAAAGTTGACTTGAAGTTGAGTGTATGTGGACATAGTTCACTGATTCTGTTTTTACTTTTTAGGGATCCGTGTGGTTTAGGTTAAAACGTTTAATTTTATTTAATATTTGTTTAAATATATTGGTTGTTTCATAATAGTTCACAATAGTCTTATATTTTATAAAGACATTTTGAAAATTGTTTAAAATAAAAATACATTCTAAAGATTTCTTTTTTAACGCGGATTCAAGCTCACCTCCACTGTAGAATCTCTTTTCTCTTCTTAACCAAATTAAAAATTTTAATCATTATTTATGTAAGTAGATAGGTACTTACACAGATAATTATCAAAATATACATATATTTGTTACTAAAATACTAGAAAATAAAGTAATTTATAAATACAAATTATGTTTTCAAATTTGAACAACATAAGAAATATACTTATGTTATATCACTACGTTGTATAGTGTATGCACTAAAAAGTCTATGGTAACAGATGCAACAATAGCTATGTGTCCTTATATAGCATTCTAGATTACATGAACTACCAAGTAATTTTTTTATCATCACTCTGTTCTCCATTTTCCGTCAAATTCTCAAGGCATTGCGTGTTGAATGGCGAAACTCAACGCCACAATTTGCCCCTAAAGCAGAACGAAAATTTTAAATTATTAATTTCCTCAAATGAGAATCAAACCCACAATGTAGCGTTGACAGTCATACGATTGTGCCCCAGCGCCACGAATGGCCTCAAATATTCAAAATTCGATACATCACTATTACATTAATGCATAAACGAAATGTCATATATAGGGATTTACGTCCATATAATTTTGAAGGAAAGTAATAACTAAGAATAAATTGAAGAATATCAGTCTCGGACCCTCTTTTATTTCATTAATAAAGCAATGAATTTTTATTGTGGACTAATAGCTGGGCTTGGCGCCGCGGTGATACGGACTTCGAATAATTTGTCCTTAATAAAATGTCTGTTGTACAATTTAAAATTATAATATGATCGTAAAGTACTCTAAAATTTTATTGTAGGTGTCGTGTGTATTTGAGTTGAGTCGATCGTCGTCAATTAAGCATTGCGTTGGTGTGGATTCAAATCTCAGTTAAAGAAATTGTTGGAAGCAATATAATTATAAATAATGGAGGCGCAGGGGCACAATATGTGACTACAAAACCGATAGTTGTTGGTACGATGCCCACTCGAGCAGATGAAATGTTTATTTAAATTTATATTTGCATTTTTTCGCTTTGGTGTCTGGCTTCGCACAGCGAGGCGTTCAATTCTGCCACTCAACACACAATGCCTCCAGAATTTGGCAGAAAGTGGGGAACAGGGTGTCTTAACACTAAGTTCCCTCTGCCTACACATACGGCGTGAAGCTGTTTTTTTTAATAAAATTGATATCCCCTGATTCCCTAATAGAGTGAGCTACAGCGTGTGAAAATAAATATAGATTGTATCTACTATTATGCATCACTTCCTTACGTGCAAATAAAAAAATGTTCTTATTTGAACCCATCATTCTTAATTTTTTTCATAAAGCTGAGGCCATTATAGTGCATTAGGATAGAGCCTGATCTTAAACGGTTCTGTTATTGGTTCGATTGCCAATAATTTTCCCAATAAATTATTTTTACCTACTCTGGAAACACAAAGCACAGCGTTGAATCCCATCTCTGAACTCAACTCAAATTGGGGTGAAAAGCTAAGAACGGAGTGTCTTGACACTACATTATCTGTAAACACCCTCTTAAGCAGGAAAAGAATTTAATAAGCTTTTGCTCTTCTCGCATTGATATTTGATACGCATTGGCTTAGTAAAGGCTTAGGAATATAATCTCTTCGATAACTTTTAGGCCTCAAATCTTAGAAAGTTTTCTTATTGACTTCTTTTAATCCAAACCTTCATATAGTAGTTTATATATTTTTCTTATTACATACGCTTAACAGATTAACCATAAATCCCGATTGTCCTTGAAACATCGCCCACTACATAACCGATACGTGATCTCGATTACAATGAGACAAATTATAGGGAGTCACCACAATGACTTGGTTTTACTATAAAAATTTTTCTGCTTCACGCTGTATCGAGCACAGCAGGGAACCTAGTGTTAAGACACTCCGTTCCCTACTTTCCGCCAATTTCTGGAGGCATTGCGTGTTGAGTGGCGGAACTCAACGCCGCGCTTTCCCCTGTAAATAAATATTTCATCTTCTCGAGTGTGGATCCAACCCACAACCAGTCGATTTATAGGCACACTATGTGCCCCTGCACCACAATTGGCCTCAAATACTGTTATAAAGTAAATAATAAATTAATGGAAAAATAAAAATATGAACAAGTTGTGCTTAAATGTGTGTGTGTTTTTAGTTTCACGCTGTAATAAAATAATAATTTCTGCAAGATATTTTTAATAAATGAAGTAAATAATAAAATTATTTTGGCTTTAACGAAAAATGTATTATTTATCTTATTGTGAACGCAACGGTCGTGGGTCGGTAGTCGAATCCCACTCGGGGAATGATCATATTTAATTTCTCTCGCAATAGAGTAAAGACAAAGCACGCATCGAGTTCCATCCTAAACGTCTCAAGAAAACTCTACATGACGCTTGCGATGCACAAAACTAAATAGCAGATGAAAGTTAGTATATCCTGTATTTTACATAAAATTGGAATACAATACGTAAGTTTTGATTTAATTTTTTTTATTTAAATATGTATAAATACACAGTCATTGTGAATAGATCCCTTAATGGCCTTTTTATTTTGGACGGTTGGCTAAGGAATGTGAGCAAAAACTTAATAAAAACCTACAACACGTGGCATCGGGGAGGCAAGCACATGCCTTATTCATGTTTATATGAGATTCACTTACAATTGTTGATTGCATTGATTTTGTTTAATATATTAGTAAAATATTGGCGTAGTGCAGTGTAAACTGTGTCACGCTGTAAACGTGATGGTAGTGAGTTTAATCCCCATTCGGAGGAATGATTAAGTTTAAATTAATGAGTGGCGTTGAGTTCCGCCACTCAATACGCAATAAATGGGGAGGACAGCGATGAGCGGTGTGTTTGTCGATTATACACTAGGTTATTTGTGACTATTCTACTAAGTGAGGGATATTAAGTAAACTTGAGAAAAATAAATAAAAAACAAATATTTAAATGTCTAAATATTTGTTTTTTATTTATTTTTCTCAACCTTTAGATGTTCTAAAGCGACAGTAATAGAATAGAGAGATAGAATAGAATAGCTAGATTATAGAGGCCGGTTGATTAAGATTTAAGATGAAATGTGGAGCTGGACTAGGCCTTTAAAGATCAATTGAATAAAGTAGAACACATAAAAGAGTAATGTATCTGTACTCAGCAAAATAGATTATATTTACTAATATTTTAATTTCTTCACTCTGGTATCAAGGCAAAGGCGCGGCGTTCATGTCCGCTTCTCATGACATAATACTTCGAAAATTTGGCGAACAGTGTCGAACGAAACGTCTTGACACTAGGTTCCCTCTACCTACCCTGCCATAAGCGAAATGAACCAGAAAACGAAAATAAAAGCAATTTCTTCACAAATAAAAGAAAGCAAAGAAAAAAAAACTTAATAATAAACTTTTGCCTTGAACGTCCTCATTTAATGACAGCAATTATGTAGAACGCTCATATTGTATATTTTTTTTTCATTAGGTCAACAGCACATTAACCGGGGTCTCAGCAATTGACAAACGGCCAGACAAAATAAAAAGATATGTAGATACGTCTCGTTGATCTCAGATGGTGAGATGGCTTAGCCAAAGATGGTTTTGATTAAATTGATTTTAGTATTTGGTTATTACTTTCTTGTATTACTTTCTCTTTTCAGTTCTTGGTATTTGGGTTGAATTTATTATTTATTGTTAGTAGATCCATTTTGTGCTAGATTTCTTGAGGCCAGTCGTGGCGCAGTGGCACAAAGTGTAACTGTAATACCGATTGGTTGTGGGTTCGATCCCCACTCGAGGAGATGAAATATTTATTTAAATTTATATTTCCATTTCTTCGTTCTGGTGTCGAGGTTAAGCGCGGCGTTGAGTTCTGCCACTTAACACGCAATGCCCCCAGAATTCGGCAGAAAGTGGCTAATTTATTTACTATATACTATATATTTTAATACATTATAATACACCTACAGTCTCAGTATGTAGGGTAAATATTAGTACACAGTTTTTATTACGTTATAGAACTACTACTATATTATTTAATATTAAAAGAATCAAAAATCATCAATAGTATTCTATAGAATGTCTTAAGTCTTCTGGTAAAAGATTGTCAAAATCTATCTATTGTAAGGTTTTTCTAGCAGATTTAAGCAAAGGGAGCCTAGTGTAAATACTACTCTTCACTTTCCCTCAAATTCTGGAGGCATTGCGTGTTGAGAGAAATGAAAATATTAAATATTCTCGATTATTATTAAATATTACTAGTATCAATATGTTATTTTTTTCGTAAATGTTAATAACATTATTTTGTGAAAAGACGTATGTGGGACGGGAGTTGATATTGTTATATACGAAACCTGAATACAATAAATATGATTATATATATTTGGAATGGGAATCGAACCCACAATCGTCGCGTTGACAGTCCCACTTTATGTCCCTGTGCCACGACTGGCCTCAAGTTAACTACAAATAAAGTAAGATATTCTTAAATATATTTAAATGTATACATTTTAATTCCATTTAAACATATGAATAGTGATAAATAATTAGAATTAATTAGTAACATAGTAGTAATGGACGAATATTTCAAGTTAAAGCTTCCTTTGTTCTTTTCGAAACGACATAAAGCAGAAGTATAATGGGACACTCAATCGGCAGCTGGCTTGGATCAAAATGACTAACAACTAACAAGTGATATGAAACCTAAAAATATATCGACGCGTGGTCCTTGGGTTATTATATGTACCTACATCTAGAGTTGAAATTTAATGTGGTTATTAATATAATAAATTATCGAATGTTAATAATTATTTAGTGTTAAGACACTCCGTTTCCATTAAGATCTTTCAGTTCCCCACTTTCCTCCGAATTCTCGAGGCATTGCGTGTTGACTAGCGCAACTCAACGCCGCGCTTTGCTTCGTTACCAGAGCGATGAAATTAAAATATATGTATAATATTTAATTTCCTTAAGTGGGAATCGAGCCCGCAACCGTCGCCTTTATAGCCGCACGCTTGTGACCCTGCGCCACGACTGGCTTCAGATTATCGAATTTACTTTATTTTTTTTATCTTCAATGATAACGTTAACTGCGACTTAAAATGCATTTTTTTGTCATATACACCAATATGGATTCCCTTAATCTTGCCCGGAGTCGTTAAACTGACCGTTTCATTTAATTCAGTTTAGTACTCACTACAGTTATAGCCGACTGTAAAACAGGTCTTTCCTTTAGAAATTAATAAATTAAACATTCGACAGTATTTAGCATATATTTTTCCTTATCTAATTGCAAATTATATATTCTTTACAGACAATATCAACTCAAGTCCAAGGCATAGTAAACATTATAAAAAACATGTAATAATCAGCTTCACTCTGTATCACGCACACAGCAGGGTAGGCAGAGGGAACCTAGTGTTAAGACACTCCGTTCCCCACTTTCCGCCGAATTCTAGAGGCATTGCGTGCTGAGTGGTGGAACTCAACGCCGCGCTTTGCCTCGACACCAGAGCAAAGAAATGGAAATATAAATTTAAGTAAATATTTCATCTCCTCGAGTCGGGATCGAACCCACAACCAGTCGATTTTACAGTCACACTTCGTGTCTATGCGCCACGACCGGCCTCCTGCGGCATTAAAAACATGTAAATTTTCATAATATTATTATAAGCCTGTACCAATTAATTCATGAGTATATTATATAATATTGTATATTAATTAACATTTTACATTAATTTGATAGCGCTAGTGATGTCCTAAATGAGTCATAGACCATAGCTGACTCACTCGGGACGTTTTAAAGGGTTTTTTGTAGTAAAATGCGGTTAAAATTTAATATTTTATGTATGTTTTTACATTCTTTTAATATTTATAATTTTTGTTGCTATTTGTTTTACATTAGAAAAAGTTAGTTTACGTTATTCATTTTTCTTTATTTTCGTTAAATATGATATACATTCGTTTTATAATCTTTGGGCTGTCGTAATCGTTAGTTAAATGTTTAAAATAAATAATTAATTAATCAATAATGATAAAATAAATCAGCTTCACGCTGTATCTCGCACACAGCTGAGTAGACAGAGGGAACCTAGTGTTAAGACACTCCGTAACCCACTTTCCGCCGAATTCTGGAGGCATTGTGTGTTGAATGGCGGAATTCAAAGCCGCGCTTTGCCCTGAAACAAAGCGAAGAAATGGAAATATACATTTAAATAAATATTAAATTATATTTAAATATAATTCATTTGATCGAGTGGGGATCGAATCCACAACCAGTGTGCTCCTGCGCCATGACTGCCCTCAATCTATCAATCAATAATGATGGTACGTTGGTTTCTTTGGTTACAGCTTCACCAGCTCAGTTCAAATGAAAATCGGAATCAAATGAAATATTTTATTCTTCGAGTGGGAATCGAAGCCAAAACCATCGATTTCACAGTCACATTGTATCCTACTCGATGTTAATTAATATACATCTAAAGATTTCTTAGTCACATTGTATCCTACTCGATGTTAATTAATATACATCTTAAGATTTAAATGCAAAAAGTTAACTTTTTTACAGTTATTCGTTACCGTTAAAATGATAATTTACTTATATTTAAAAACATATTTTATTTTAGCTAATAGTATAAAACTACCTAATACGAATATATATGCAGGAAATACCTTATTTAAACATTTCCTTTTCTTTATCACCATATCGCTATACAAGAATTTTGAATCCATCTGAGTGTTTTACGCTTCTGGCGTTTTTTAGTCCACGTTTTAAAATACGGAAGATATATTATAAAGGTTATGATCTTGACTAAATACGTATACATTGATGCCTATAAAATTAAATTAAAGTTTAGTTTTGGGTGTTTCTTGTAAGGTAGCTTACAAACGATTTTTTAAATGAATTGATTATATCATTGGAAAATTGATTAATGAATTAATTAATTAAATATATCAATTAGAATTTAACTCGGCGGAAAGTGTGAAACGGAGTGTCTTAACACTAGGCTCTTTCTGCCTGCTGAAGACAAGATACAACGTGAAACAAAAAAAATACTATTGTTATTTAATGTAATGGGGTATAATTAATATTTCTTATAATTATTAATAATAATTCTAATGCAATTGATAAATTTGATTCATACTCTATTACAAAATAAATAACAAGTTTCCTTTGATTCTGGTTGGCAAGTTTACTATATTATATTTTTTTTATGGTCCCGCTGTATCGTAAGTATATTATAGACATAGGGAACCCCTTATCAATACTCTCCATTTCCCACGCATCCCAATTTTCTAAACAAAAAAATAAATAAATCAGTTTCACGCTGTATCCCGCGCACATCAGGGTATGCAGAAGGAACGCAGTGTTAAGACACTCCGTTCCCCACTTTCTGCCGAATTCTGGAGGCATTGAGTGTTGAGTGGCAGAACTCAACGCCACGCTTTTTCTCGACACCTGAGCAAAGAAATGGAAATATAAATTTTAATAATATTAAGTACATACAAAAAACTATTTAAACATGAAATCATCCTTATTTTTCAAGTGAAATAATGAAATTAAACCTTTGCTAAATCTGTTTTCTAAATTTATTTTAGGCAACCCTAAGGTAATCTATTCTACTATCATGTATAATTCTCAAATATAACTTTCATTAGAATTACTGATCCCTACAGTTTTAAGCAATGGGATCTTATGCCATATATCATTACTTAAGGCCAATACCCAAATTGTTATTATTCCGTTAGCAAACTGCCTTAGATGAGAGTCAGATAAGATAATATTATTATTTTTAAGGATCCGGGATAAATTAGAAAGTGCTGTTAATAGAAAAGGGATTTGACTATAATAGTTTCTATTAAAAGATACCCGCATCTCAGTAATAAAATTAATTTTAATGATTAATTAATATTTGATATATATCTGTTAGTTTAATTTTGTGCTTCCTAGAGCCTGTTTGAGAATGTATTTTATAATAATAATAATCAAATCAGCTTCACGCTGTATCCCGCACACACGCATGGTAGGCAGAGGGAACATAGTGATAAGACATTCCGTTCCCCCTTTTCCGCCGAATTTTTCGAAGCATTGCGTGTTAAGTGGCGGAACTGAACGCCGGACTTTTGCCTTGGTGCCAGAGCGAAGAAATATTAAGAAGAGATATTAAGAAATAATAATTCATATCCTCGAGTGGGGATCGAATCCATAACCGTCGCGTTTCAGCCACACCCTTGTGCCACTGGGCCACGACGGCCCCTTTATAATAATTAAAAGTAATAAAAGATTTATGTATAAGTTTATTGTTTAGGTCTTATTCAATACAATTATTCTGCTACGTAGGTGCAGCCAGTAGGCAGAGGAAACCTGGTGTTAATCGAGACATTGCGTGGTAGAATGTGCATGAGTGGTGGAACTCAACACCAGACTATTTTACTCTGGTAAGGTCTAATGCCCAATATTAATAACCTATCTCCAACGTCAATCTTAGATTGTTTCATATATCTATCTAGAGATTGGATAGATATATGAAACAATCTAAGATTGATGTTAGAGGTAGGTTATTAATATTGGGTGTAAGTCTATAAGCGTTAATCTAATATTTTACAAAAGAAAATAATCAAATTTATATATAAATTATTAGAAGAAAGAAAGAAGTATTTCAAAATCAATTTGAATCGAGTGTAATAGTAAAAAACTAGTTAAGCGCGAATCGGAATCGCTTGCGAGGCTCCCTAAAAATAACAATAATTTATTTATTTCAATTCTACTAAGCATCTATTTATAATACGATTTCTATTTAAATAAAATTCGCAAAAAAAATAAAACGATGACTACCCACTGAATGAATGAATAATAATATATTCACTTTGTTATCAACACGCGTAGGCGTTTATTTATTTCAATTCAATTTTATATACATATGTATCAATAAATATTAAGTCCACAAAATTGGGTTTCCCCATTATTTGTAATTGTTTACAGTTACAAAAGGAATGAGGCCAGTCGTGGCTCAGCGGCACGAGGTGTGACTGAAAAACCGACTGGTTGTGGGTTCGATCCCCACTCGAGGAGATGAAATATTTACTTAAATTTATATTTCCATTTCTTCGCTCAGGTGTCGAGGATAAGCGCGGCGTTGAGTTCTGCCACTCAACATGCAATGCCTCCAGAATTCGTCAGAAAGTGGGGAACGGAGTGTCTTAACACTAGGTTCCCTCTGCCTACCCTGCTGTGTGCGGGATACAGCGTGAAGCTGATACAAAAGGAATGTATACATTGGTAATATTAATATCTTTTCCCTTTGGAGGCCAGTCGTGGCACAGTGGTACAAGTGTGTAAGCGCGACTGGTTGTGGGCTCGATTCCCACTCGAGGAAATAAAATATTTATTATTTTCATTTCTTCGCTCTGGTGTCGAGGCATAGCGCGGCGTTGAGTTCCGCCACTCAACACGCCATGCCTTCAGAATTTGTCGCAAAATGGGGAGCGGAGTGTCTTATCACTAGATTTCCTCTGCCTACCCTGTTGTGTGAGGGATACAGCGTGAAGCTGGTTTCGTTTTAAATTCTTTGGTTTGTAGAGCACCCATTCATTTACCACATTTTTTGCATATTTCATCATACTGGACTGTACAGTTAAGTACGCGGCGCTTAACACGAATATTTTAATTACTGCTATTGACAGTTTAAATGTTACACCAATTATTTACTTTTATGTAACTGTTTATATTATAAAAACAAGTTATTTTGAATTAATCACCTTGCTTTTTTTTTTGTTGGGCTTAATGCTCCTATCTCAGGAACTACCGGTTAAAGCTGAAAAATACTCTGTGTAGGATAATTAATTTATCGAGGAACGCAGAAAGTGGGGAACAGAGTGCCTTAACACTAGGTTCCCTCTGCCTACCATGCTGTGTGCGTGAAGCTGATTTTATTTCTAGTAGATATTCCTTAAAGTACTTCGTTACGATTTTTCTATAACTTCAATTTAAGAAAAAAAACGTTCAATATTTTTTATTCAAACCAAAGAGTTTTATAAAAAGAATCTAATATAATCGTGATTTGTTTACATCAAATTACTGCCCTTTTAAAGGTCACACAATTGAAAGCTAATAAAATCAAAACAGAATGTGAACTTTACGACGCACCGACAATAAAACACTCCATTGTTGTATTTAACATCTTTCAAATTCTATAGAAATTCTCTTATTTTATACAAAATTTTGTATTCGATGTAATGAAAGTTTATTACCTCTATCTAAAAACAAATTTTTAGAAGTTTTTTTTTTTAAATTTTAATTTTATTGTTTGGTGAAAGGGGAATATGTTCCCAAGGACATCATTTTGTGTTAATACCGAACTCACTAGGGGTGGCGAATCACGTACGCAGGATAGACGTTATATTCTCAAATCAACGTATAATAAATTTAAAATGTAAAACCCTAAAGTATATTTTTACTTGATGCTCTCTCAATGCTCATGAAATATCAAGCCACATGTTTGGGCCGCCTATAATTCCTTCTCAGAAGAAATCCTATTACAAAGGCCGTATCCACAGATGGCCTCAAGCTATGAGTAACTAAGCATTTATCGAATTAAATATACTATTAATTAAATATGCTTTCTCTTATTGTGGTAACATTATTTATTTTTTGCTAATCCCCTTTCTGAGTTTTCCACACGATGTCACATTACGACGTGAGTAGTGGTCAAATTAAAAAATTGAATGAACAGAACTGAACAGAATAAAATTAGAAATAGGAATTAAGAAATATCAGTAAAATCTTACCGTTACTAATACGATGAAACTGATAACAGCTATCAGCAGGCATTAGATAAACTAAAAATCTTTTTAAAACTTTGCTGGTTTTCTGTCAACAACTAATAAAAAAATAAAATTACCTTACCTACCTATTTAACCAGTAAGTAAAAAACTTACCTGTGAAAAATATTTGACATATTCTAAATATGATATTCTTAGCATTCAATATCTATAGTATAGCAGTAACAGTGGTTCAATTTTAAAAACATATTTGTTTTTAAAAATGTAAGATTGATGATAGTTAGGTGTGAAGTTTTCACTCGAAAGGAGTCGGGATCTGTCACCGCGAGATAAGTGGCGTGTTTAGAGATAAAGAAAAATAATTTTGCTTTGATTTATTGTTTAACACATAGTCAGTAGAATACTGTCTTAATTTTAGATTAGAAAACGGTTATATTTGAACTTACTACTAATATTTGATATTGTACGATAGATAGTGGAGGTCGTGTTTATGTTTAGTTTTTATCTGTTATATGAAGAATCGAGTAGAAATAAATACTGTGAGGGTATTTGTTAAATAATTGAAAACAGCTGAAATTGTTTTTTTCTTAATTTTTAGCTTGTACGCTGTATCCCGCACATGGCAGGATAGGGTAGAGAGAATCTGGGAACCTAATGCCAAAACACGTCGTTCCCATTAAGACACTTCCGTACTTCACTATTCGTCGAATTTTGGAAGCATTGCGGGTTGAGTGGCGAAACTCTACGCCGCGCTTTGCCTTGTTACCAGAGCAGCAATTAATCCCACAACCAATTGCGTTTACAGTCACACTCTTATGTGATTTTCTCATTGATATCATTGTCAGAAATTAATTTAAAAAAATGGGGCCACACGGGAAGCACTAGTTCTCAAATAAAAAAATCATTAAAATCAGTTCACCCAGTCAAAAGTTCTGAGGTAACACACATAAAATTAAAAAAAAATACAGTCCAATTGATAACCTCCTTTTCTTACAGACGTCGGCTAAAAAATATCATTGTTTTAAGAAGAAGAAACCAAAATTAGTTAACAATTTAAACATTTACAAAATACCTATCATATTGTAATAAATCCTAATAAGTAAAAGTATTATATATTTAAAAATAAAAGGACGTAGCTGTCTCGGGTCACGTAGACATGGGAGCTATTTTGTTTATGGAAAGGTAAAGTATTAAGAACGTGGCAAGTTTCCAGGCAACAATATTACCGTATAATAATTCTTTTTAGCTCCACGCTGTATCCTGCATTCACCAGGGAAGTAGAGGGAACCTGGGAACTAAGTTTTAAAACACTATTTTTCCATAAAAAATCTTCCGTTTCTAACTGTCCGCAATATTCTGGAGGCATTGCGTTGAGTGCCCGTGCACTGTTGTGCCCCTGTGCCACGACAATTTCATATTTAAATCTTATACATACATTTTATTATAACATACCTTAATATTTACTGAACTAATTAATTTATATAATAAGGATAATGAAAGTGAGTAATATTTTTTGTGATGTCTCTGCAATAGACTAATATTTTTTTACGCTTTACGCTGTATCCCGCACATAGTAAAGTAGGCTGAGGGAACCTGGGAACCTAGTGCGTTAGTGGACAATAAAGTGTCTTAAGCAACAGTGTTTAAGATACTTCGTTGCCCATAAAAACGCTTCCCTTTCTTTTATTTTCCAAAATCTTTTCAAATTCTTGAGTCTTTACGTGGTGATTAACGAAATTTAACTCTGACGGCGAACGCAGTTGATGCGGGTTTTATCTCCACTCGGGGGAAAAATTACATTTAAATTAATTATTATAAATTATTTATTAATTTAATTTCACTGTTGTGGTAAAATAATGCACGGCGCAAAATTTCACAATTCAGTAAAATGAAGAATAATGTCCTGATTTCCAGATGCCTTGACCTACTCTGCTATGCGGGAAAAATAGAAAGATGAGAAGCTGCAAAAAAAAAACTTTTAAATTGTACTATAGTAATTTGCAAAAAAATTATGTATTTTTTATTTATTAATAACAATAAAAAGCATAAAATAAATATATTTGTATAAATATATTTATTTTATGCTTTTCTCTAAAGAAACAACTTAAAAAATGCCGCCAGGACACTAAAACCGTAATGTTACCACAAAGTTGGTTAAAGATAGTGCCAAGCTCGATATGTTATCTTGACATTTTATCAATGCACTCATTCCTGACTCACTTCTAAGAATTTTTAATGGATAGCAATGGAGGTCCTGTGATTGAATAAGTTATTTAATAGAATTTACAACTAAATTTGCTTACTGTATTTAAATCAGCTTCACGCTGTATCCCGCAAGCAGCAGAGTAGGCAGTGGGAACCTAGTGTTAAGAAACTCCGTTCCCCACTTTCTGCCGAATTCTGGAGGTATTGCGTGTTGAGTGGCAAGTGGAACTCAACGCCGCGCTTAGCCTCGACACCAGAGCGAAGAAATGGAAATATAAATTTAAGTAAATATTTCGTCACCTCGAGTGGGGATCGAACCCACAACCAGTCGGTTTTACAGTCACACTTTGTGCCGCTGCGCCACGACTGGAAGTGGCGCAGCGACTGGATTTAATAACTTATTTAATAGAATTTAATAAATAAAATAAAAACATGAATAGGTATGGCCAGGCTGGTTCTTTTATTCATAGAATAGATAAGAAATAAAAGCACAGACAATCAAGTACGACAAATATGTGTGCGGTCAAGAACTAATAGTGTTGTTTATTGTATTTTCGTAAAATGGAAAGTATAAAAACGAGGACTCATCTAACGTAAACCTGAAATAACATAAAAGCAACTTCACGCGGTATAGCATAGCAGATAAAAGACGCTCTGTTCCCTGGGCACCACCCAATTTTCGAGACATTATATATTGAGTGGCGGAACTCAACGCCGTGCTTTTTTTTAAATACTAGAGCGAGGAAATGAAAATGATTCACCCTCCGAGTGAAATTCGAACACACAACCGTCATGTTTACATTCATACGCTGTGCCGCTACACCATGACGGCAAAAATAACTTTAGTATGGAAATTACAGTAAGTATATAAAAAAATATAAAGATACACAGATTTTTTAAAAATTACATACTCGTATAAAAAAATATAAAAGTCTTATAGATAACGTAACGTAAACAACAGGTAGCAGGAGAAATGTAGTGAAGCGATTAGAACCGTAGATCCCTTTTTTGTAATCCGAAGATGATTTATGGGTTGTTTTTTTATTTTTGTTTTGTTGAATCCTGAATATCGTTGATGGGTTGATGGTTGATGTTTATGTCGGGATCGTAATATTAAATAAAACTGGTTAGGTATGAGTAGCTTTATCGTTTCTAAGCTGAGGGAAGAATAACTTATTATTATTTGTATATTATGACCCAATTTACTTTTATATAATATATCCAATTATACTTTATAAAATATAAGACATATATGTTTTTTTTTTATTGAAATAAAATAAGCCAATTAAAATGTTTTTTTAACGTTCCCTCCTTAAATATGTTAAATCTAACAATGTTTTTTTGTCTATTAGTATATTCCCTATGAATGCAATACCAACCTATGCTTACATATTACAATATTGATGAGTATTGGCTACTAGCACAATAAACCTTGTAAACATACAAAAAGTCTAACAATCTCATTTGGATCTCCGCCAAAGCCAACCGACTTTTAATAGTATATCCATAATATGCCACATTTAACTTGGCTCTCAGTGAAAATGAAATAGAAGAAGCTTAAGCACACATAATGAGATAAAATATGGGCCGCAATAAACATCTCATTTGAGTCGTTAAAAATTTACTGTCTGAGAATAAAGAAGGATATTAAATGCATCGTAAAGCTCTACCACCCGCTAGATGGGACTACTGCGCAGATGTTAGACGCAACGGCCTTGTATTGTTATTTTACATGGTACCTATATTACATTAAAATGTGTCAAACTTATATATATTTTTTAATTTGATTTCTTTATTATCGTTTAAAATTTGAAGAATTAGGTTTTCTTTTTTAATTGTCATAATTTTTTTACACATAAAAATAATATTCTTAGGATTGTAATTTATTGTTGCACATTTAAATGACGAAAGAAGACTTTATTTTTTTATTTTCTAGGCGTTTTGGATATATTTAACGTTTTGGATATAGCGTGACAGAGGAAACTTTTAACCTAACAGGTAACCTATGTAAGCCGATAGGTAAACGTAATGTATTTTTTTCCCATATGCTATTATTTTTCTTTTCACTTTTATACTGTGTGTGGCAGTTACATGTAAATGTATTCTAAATTTTCTTGTCGAGAGGACAGAACATTTCTATTATCGTCAAAGTCCAAAGATAATGCGTTGATAGGCGGTGTTTGTTATTGAATATTTACCTGAATCCTCAGCATATAGATTTTGTAAAATATAACTAGCTATATATAAGTATAGGCAGAATTCTAATTTGCCCAATGTGAAAGAAGTTAGATTTTGTATATATTTATCAGCTTTAACCTTTAGTAGTCATAGAGAGCCTCGTGTTCAGATACTCCAGTCCCCACTTTCCGCCAAATTTTCGAAGTAGTGCGTGTTGAGTGGCGGAACTCAACATCGGGCTTTTTGCCTTAGTGCCAAAACAACGTAAATAAAAAAATCTGCTTCACGTGCGTGATTTATCTTATTTTTCTTTTTTTATGGAAAAAACAAAATGGCAAACGAGCGTTCGTGTCATCTCATGGTGAGTGATCACCGCTGCCCACGACCCCGTGCAACACCTAAGGAGCTACAGGTGCGTTGCCGGTATCCATGTCGTATCTATTGACTTGGAAACACTGCTGCAGGTAGGCCATTCCACAGTAACAAGTCAAATAATTCATCAGAACACTCGTCATGATAAATGCGGTACAGATAGGAGACGTTTCTACGCAAAGCCATAGTGTCAAGCCTTACACATATCATTGGGTCCCCAACAACTCGAACGGCTCTACGTTGTATGTGATCAAACGGGTCCAGCTAATACTGGAGTGCACCAGCTCAGAGATGAGAATAGTACTCCATATGAAGTAATTGGTGTTTTGGCGTCGTCTCGTTCTGCTGATGACCCCCAACTTCTTCAAGGGTAACTTGGTCTTGCTTTCTTGCGATATTATTATATGTTTATTTTTGTTATATTACCAAATGGATCTCAAACCGTGAGACATGCCCTGGGTGGTATATTTTCTTAAGTAGTAAAATAATTAATTATAGGACCAAAGGCGGCATATGACAGTTTCCAAAAACCTGCAAAAAGATCGATGTCGGTCCTAAATAAATACACCCGAACGTGCTCCAAACAATACAGCATATGACGCTCAGTGAAACCATGTTGTTTTAAAACACAGCACTAAAGTAATATGTTGTTGTAAAAAATATTTAGAATACCCTTTTGGTATTTGAGTTTGAGAACTTTTTTTTGTTAAGTCGGTGTAGTGGAACAGCGTCAAGCTCTAAGTACGGTGGTTGTGGGTTCGGTCCCTTCTTCAACAAATGATTATATTGGTAGGCAATACAAGCTACTGCGTCGAGTATCACCACGTAACACGCAATGTCACAATTTTGAAAAACTTCAAAATAGTCGTTATACACTTCAAATTAGTCGTTTAATAAAAAAAATCGTACTTTTAAAGTTCGAATTCGTACTTTTACACTTCAAATTCGTTCTTCTTAAAAGAAGGATATTTTAAATTCAAAAGCCAATTTTTAGTTAACAACAATCAATTTGAGAAATATTATTGAAATATTAGTTGCAACAGTCAGAATGGCTGATTGACTATAAATACTTTATAACTAACAACTAATTAAATTCGACCGGGACGGTCCCTGTGTCTTATAAATACGATAGTTATCGATCAGATCCGTCCGGGGAGTTCTTTTCCTCGTTTTGCTAAAACATAGCACGGCGTAGAGTTCCGCCACTCAACACCCAATGTCCCGAACTCCAGCAAAAAGAAGACAACGAACAGTATTCAAATTAGTATCTAAATAAAGCGTGAAGTTGTAAAAAAATTAAAACCAACGTCGTAATCAAGTCGATTATAATGTAGTCGTAGTAGCTTAAAGAGATTAAATTAAAAAGGTTAGTATGTAATCTTTTTATCTGTAATGCTTTTAACGGTTTTTGCGATTCACATGTACAGATTCAAGGATTGACCTCCAGCGTTGCGATAAATTCTTTGGAGCGATAAATTTGTCGCACATGTCCGGCCGGCGCCACCGCACAAGATAAGGCTTGCAGCCCACTGAATATTCAATACTAAAACACGTAATACAATACACACTATTATTTACTAATTTATTCATTTAATAGTTATCAAAAATAAGTTTGCTTCACATTTGACAATTTTCGTTATCTTTTTCTTGCAGGAGTAAACTTTGAGAAATGATCGACAAATGCTCCAGTTTTTAAAGGCAAGTAAATAAAAAATTAAATGTGAATGAAATAAGATGAAGGCAATTAAACATTAATTTTGTAAGATAAGAATTGCTTTCTACTGATGTTGCACCTAGCAAATAATAAAAACATAGCATGCGAAACCATGTAAAGCCCAAGACATTGGTAGCTAACAATCCTTAAACCCTTTTGTTTTTAAAGCTGCTAAGTGACTATGGAAACTAATGTTATTTGCTTTCAAAATGTTGAAAGTAAAAAAAAAGTATATAATTAACTTGCACAAACAGTCGCCTTTCACGTATCGCTGGTATCTTGACGCCATATGGCTTACCAATGTGAATAAACTTTTCGTCTTTAAATTATGTTGTGGAACAATATATGTACCTATCTGGATTTCAAGTGATGTCGTTTATTTTTAACCGATTTCAAAGACGAGGTTATCAATTTGACTTTGATTTAAATTTATAATTTCGCAAATGTTATTTATTCAAAAAAATATGAAATTTAATTATCATACACTATTTTACCGTTACAACCCGTCTGACGTTCAAGAACACAGTAGGTATCAATGTTACTGGAGGAATGTCACCTATATATATATATATACATATATATATATATATATATATATATATATATATATATATATATATATATATATATATATATATATATATATATATATATATATATATATATATATATATATATATATATATATATAATAACTATCAAAATAAGATACACAGCAGGGCAGGCAGAGCGAACCTAGTGTTAAGACACTCCGTTCCCCACTTTCTGCCGATTTCTAGAGGCATTTCGTGTTGAGGGGCAGAGCTCAACGCTGCACTTTGTCTTTGTAAATATTTCATCTCCTCGAGTGAGGATCGAACCCACAACCAGTCGATTTACAGTCACACTTTGTGCCGCTGTGCCACGACTGCTAACATATAATATTAATTATATTATTATTTATTTGTTATTGAAAAACTTAATTTTAGTTCTAGATAGTCCATTTATAGGGGAGAGCTATATAACATCACATTAATTGTGTTCATATAACAATTACCTCGTGGCTCGTACACTTAAAATATATTGTGTGTAATACACCTACAACTATTAGCTATTGGCAATTTAACTGCAGGTTACGTTTAGTGGAATACAAACCTGATTTATTCGCAACGCATTTACTGATTTGAAATTTCACTATAATAATTTAAACTAAATTTTGCTATAATTTTAACCAATTTCAGACATTACCATAGTAAAACTGAAAC